>JAVJIF010008153.1:0-155959 GCA_038442645.1 Agave tequilana | reverse complement strand
TACAACACTCCTTCACCGTATTTGGATAGCACTACCAAATCACCGTAACGGTCGAACCGTAGTTTAACCAGTACCTTCACAGGATTATTGAAGCAGGCGGGACAAAGACAAATTTCGAGGAAGAAGGAAGGTTGAAGAATATCTTCTTCAGAAGTCCCAGATTCAGACAACAATTCTAATTAAGAATCTGTTAAATTTTTTGAGCCTTCTTTCAGAACGAATTTTTGCAGAATCTCTTTTGGAAGTCGCTTTGAAAATCGAGTTACTGGTTTCCCACTTTCCTTTGGAAGTTACTTCAAGACTGAGAGAGAGAGAGAATCTCCTTTAGAAGTCTTGCTGTTGTTATTCTTGGTGGTTGTTTGATTGAGAATTCGGAGCGCTATTTATAGCGCTCCGGGAGGGGCCAACGGGTCCGAACCTAACGAAAAGTTACAAACGGTTCGGTCTGAACCGTTGCAATGGTTCGACCCAACCCCCGCAACTGTTGGCTGTCCAACTGCCGCGACAGCCTTTGGCAGGACAGTTCGGATCCGTATAGCGGAGCGGGTCGGTTCGGATCCGGATAGCGGAGCGGTCCATTGGCGGGGCGGTTTGGATCCGGATAGCGGAGCGGTATGCTCCGCGTAACCCATACCCGTGAGACCCAGTTCAAAAAAAACCAGGCCGGGTAGGGAACCCGGACCCAGACCCAGACCCGGACCCGGTCCCGGTCCCGAGCCCGAGCCCGAGCCCGAGCCCGGCACCAGCGCTGGCGCCGGCCGCCGCGGCTGCCGGCCGCCGCAAGCGCGGCGCGCTCATGTGCGGGCATGGTTTCCTCCCAATCGCGCGCGAAAACTCCAAGTACCAAAGGGCACGCCCTTTGTTCTCAATTTTCTCTATTTAAACACTACGAACTTCCATCCCATGGCCAATGTGGGACTAAATGCTCTTTAGCTACCTTTAGTCCCATTTTGGCTTAAATTAGACAATCTTAGACTTGAATATCTCATTCATTCGAAGTCGGAATTGAACATGTGAATATACCACGTTCATCCCCAATGGAAGGAGAACACACTCCAACCATCATCCAATTGATTCGATCAACGGATCTCGCCGTAATCAATTCAAAGATTCACATATATATTCTTCATATTCCAACAATCCCCCACAATGAAGGAGATTCAAGGAATTGACACACAAAGAAACTGACTCTATTGTGAAAGATACTTTAGAAAAGAAACTGCATCAGGATAGGTGAACTAGGTCTTGAACCTTCCATAGAAACGCTTTATCGGACTTACTGGCTAATCAGTGAACTAGATCTTGAACTGTTAGCCGTTAGTGTAAGCCAAGTTAACAAGCTTCACACAGTGACTTTCCAATCACTTTGGTTCTCGGTTGTGTCCATTTTGGCCCTGGACATTCTTTGTTTCAAAGAGTACTTTAGGAATAACAGCCTCCATAGAAATTCCAAAGAGCCGACCCAACTCTATACTCACATAGGTATCGTCCTATAAGAGTAGTCTACTTACTCTTGTTTAGTAACAAGATATAGGCATCATTAAAAAGTGTTAAGCTTATCCTTAATCCATTTATAGAAAAGCACTTATGTGCACTTAGGAATGGATTGGAGTCAAGCTCCCAAGTGCTTACTTACTGAGTCATCATAACTAGTTTTTCCTCTTGAGCTTAGTCCGTGGGATCTCCAGTCGCTAAGTGAGATTTCCATTAAGCTGACTCGTAAGGTTAGGCTTTTAGACCCATTCCCCTCAATGCGCAGTTTATACGCTCTCCACTTAAACCTTTAGTAAGCGGATCCACTAAATTATCTTTTGACGAGACAAAGTCAATAGAGATAATTCTATTTGAGAGCAACTGCTTCACAGTATTATGTCTATGATGAATATGTTTAGACTTACCGTTGTATATAACATTTTGTACCTAGATATAGCTGCTTGATTATCGCAGTGTATACATATAGCGTGACTAGCTTTTGCCATAATGGTATATCTTCCAAAAATGTCGAAGCCATTCTGCTTCTTCTCCGGCCTTATCTAAGGCTATGAATTTCGATTCTATAGTGGAACGGGCAATACATGTTTGCTTAGAAGATTTTCAAGATACCGCTGCTCCTCCTAGAGTAAATACGTATCCGCTAGTGATTTGATTCCTCAAAATCTGCAATCCAATTAGTATCACTGTATCCTTCAAGTACAGGTGGATACTGTCCATATCTCAAGGCATATCCTTGGTATGTGATAGTAACCCAATACTCGTAGTAGAGCGGTCCAATGTTGATCACTAGGATTGCTAGTGTATCTGCTTAACTTGCTTACAGCGTAAGCAATATCGGGTCTAGTGCAATTCATCAAATACATTAGACTTCCGATAATCTGAGAATACTCCAACTGGCGTATTCAGTTTCTGTATTCTTATGAAGGTGGACGTGTGGGAGAAAAGGATTTGTATTCTCTTTTATCCCATGATCCTTGAAACTTCTATCATCTTATCCACATAGTGAGATTGAGATAGACTGATTCCATTGGTGTTCTGGTGATTTTAATCCTAAAATTATATCAGCAACCCCAGATCCTTCATGTCAAACTGTTGGATAACATTCTTTTAGTGGACTTAAATATTTCAATATTAGTCCCAAGTATCAACATGTCGTCTACATAAAGACAAACAACGATACATGCATTTCTAACTGTTTTCGTGTAAACACATTATCGCATTCATTGATAGTGAATCCATCTTTGATCATGACACTATCAAATTTCTCATGCCACTGTTTTGGAGCCTGCTTTAGACCGTATAAGGATTTTACCAATTTACACACTTTGTGTTCTTGGCCCTTGACTATAAATCTTTCAGGTTGCTCCATATATATTTCTTCATTTAATTCACCATTTAAGAATGCAGTCTTGACATCCATTTGATGGATATCTAAGATATGTAATACTGCAATTGCAATCAACATCCGAATGGATGTTATTCTTATTACTGGTGAATAAGTATCGAAGTAGTCAAGTCCTTCTTTTTGTCGATAACCCTTGGCTACTAATCTAGCCTTGTAATTATTGATAGATCTATCGGGTTTTCTTTTTCTTTTGAAAATTCACTTTACACCCATTGGTTTACTGCCAGGAAGCAAGTTTATCAATTCCCAGTATGATTACTTAGTATGGATTCTATTTCGCTATTTATAGCTTCTTTCCACATTTGGCTTTTGGGGTTGACATAGCCTCTTTAAATGTTTGAGACTCGCTTTCATAGCATATACTATGAAATCTAGACCAAAAGATTTTGAGATTCTAACTCTCTGACTTCTTCTTGGTTCAATTTCTGCATTAACAATAGGTTCCTCGGGCTTTCGTCCCGAACGCCATCTCATTTTTCTTTTCCCAGAAGTCTTATCTGTTTCCCGTTATATGGAAAAATATCTTCAAAGAACACCAGCATCTCTAGATTCGATAATCATGTTTACATGAATATCTGGTATATCTGATTTATGAACCAGAAATCTGTAGGCACTACTATTCAAGGCATAGCCTATGAATATGCAGTCCATAGTTTTTGCTCCCAACTTAGTCTTTTTAGGTAATGGTGCTAGTACCTTTGCAAGGCACCCCACATTTTGAGGTAATGGTAGGAAGGTGTCCTTCCATGCCATATCTCAAATGGTATAAGACCAAGTTTCTTGTGGGGTACTCTATTTAGAATATAATTTGCAGTTAACAGAGCTTCCCCCCATAAGTTTTGCGGAGCTCCAGAACTTACGAGCATGGAATGACCATCTCCTTTAAAGTTCTGTTCTTCCGTTCAACAATTCCATTTTGCTGAGGAGTATATGGTGCCGTTGTTTGATAGATTATACCAAATTTAGCACATAACTCACTAAAATCATTTGATTCATATTCTCCGCCTCTATCGGATTTTAGAATCTTGATATTCTTGTTGAGTTGATTCTCAACTTCGGCTTTATATGTTATAAACATATTCATTGCCTCATCCTTATTGTTTAAAAGATACACATAACAGTATCTTGTACAGTCATCAATAAAAGTAATAAAATACTTTTTACCGCCTCTAGTTGGTATAAACTTCAAGTTACATAGATCGATATGTATTAATCCTAGAGGTTCTGTATTTCGATCTATTGAGTGAAATGAATTTTTCGCCAACTTGGCCTCAACATAAATCTCACACTTGCGAATTTCTTCCAAGTTGAGTTTAGGAATATATCCCAGATTAGACAAGTTCTTTAATGACTTGTAATTTACATGCCCTAATCTAGCATGCCATAAAATAGGAGACTCAAGTAAATAAACAAAAGTTTTTCCTTTATTTATAAGCTTTGGGTACAAATACACAGACTTTTTATCTACCACTGCAACATTGGCTTTAAAAAGTCTGTCAACAAGATAACCCTTTCCCACATACATCCCTCCCTTAGTAAGTACAAATTTATTTGATTCAAAAACCATTCTAAATCCTTTCTTACTAAGTATTGATCCAGAGATCAGATTCTTGCGGATATTTGGAACATGTAGCACATCGTTCAGAGTAAGCTCTTTCCCCGATGTCCACTTCAGGATGACCTTGCCTTTTCCTTCAACCTTTGAGACGGCTGAATTTCCATAAAATTAGTGCTCATCTGCTCCAGTTTTTGATATTCAGAGAATAATAATTTCTCAGAGCAGATGTGCCGAGTAGCTCCAGTGTCTACCCACCAATCCTTATTATTGGTTGTCAGATTCACCTCTGACACCACAACTGAAAAGCTTGTGATGCATGGTCGGTCAAGTTTGCCTGTGGATGGCTTTTCTTGTTCTTTTTGAGACGGCTGCGACATTCATTCGCCTTATGCCCTTCTTTGTTGCAGATGTAGCAGGTTCCCTTGAAGCGCATGTTCTTGCCTTCTTGAACCTTGCCTTTGTACCCCTGGGAAGTCTTCTTCCGCTTTAAACCTTTGGAAGTATACGCTTTCCCCTTTGAGTCTTCGATCACATTGGCTTTTGCTTCATAGGAGTTCTTACTGCTCCTTTTCTCGGACTGTCTGTTGTCCTCCTCGATTCGAAGCCTCACAATGAGATCTTCCAACTTCAGCTCCTTTTGCTTGTGCTTCAGGTAGTTCTTGAAATCTCTCCATGCAGGTGGGAGTTTCTCCACGATAGTAGCGACCTGAAAGGTTTCAGGTAGAATCATACTTCGGCTTCTATCTCGTGTAAGATAAGTTGAAATCTTGCACCTGACTGATTACAGTCTTGCTGTCCACCATTTCGTACTCCAGAAATCGTCCTACGACGAACTTCTTGGTACCAGCATCCTCAGTCTTGTACTTCTTGTCAAGACTGGCCCATAACCTCTTTGCCGTTGTGATAGGACTGTAGACATTGTAAAGAGAGTCATCCAGTCCATTTAAAATATAATTTCGGCAAAGGAAGTCACATTGAGTCCATGCATCAGTTCCGGGCTCTGGTGGATCTTCTTGTAGGAATCTGGCCAGATGAAGAGTGATCAAGTAGAAGAGCATCTTCTGTTGCCACCTCTTGAATTGTGTGTCGTCATATTTTCCTGGCTTCTCCGGCTTCGGGTTAGGAAGTGGAAGCTTGTAGCTGCATGTTTGGTGCCTTACTTGAGCTATCTTGATTAGTCTCAGACATTTTCTGCAAGTTCAAGCAGAACAGAAGTAAGAAACTTAATAGATAATTGTCTTAAGATTGTTGGTTTCTGGGTTCAATCTGACAACTAATCAATATCACTGAAATATCAACAATCTAATTGGCCAGGTCGGCAAATATCAGGTGGGAGGTTTTCCATTCAAATGAACGTTCCTTAATTTAAGAACCACCTTTCAGTTTTCTTCCTTGGTTAAACACCAATTAGACTGATATAAATCAGTCTCAATATACTGAATATCAGTATATCCCCTGTATAAAGAAATTAATTCACTTATACAGTACTTGGAGTGAGGTACGCTTAAAGCGAATCTCCTTAAGACAATTACGTCCCCCGCACCGGTGCTAATGGGTTACTGGACGCTGGTCTCCCAAGATACAACACTCCTTCACGGTATTTGGATAGCACTACCAAATCACCGTACGGTCGAACCGTAGTTAATCAGTACCTTCACAGGATTATTGAAGCAGCGGGACAAAGATAAATTTCGGGAGAATATTTGCCTTTACTTTGGAGGAGCACCCACTGTAGAGGAAGAAGGAAGGTTGAAGAATATTCTTCTTCAGAAGTCCCAGATTCAGACAACAATTCTATTATTAAAGAATCTGTTGAATTTTCTGAGCCTTCTTTCAGAAGGAATTTTGCAGAATCTCTTTTGGAAGTCGCTTTGGAAACTGAGTTACTGGTTCCCACTTCCCTTTAGAAGTTACTTCAAGACTGAGAGAGAGAGAGAATCTCTTTAGAAGTCTTGCTGTTGTGTTTGATTGAGAATTCGGAGCGCTATTTAGCGCTCCGGGAGGGGCCAACGAGTCCAAACCCAACGAAAAGTTGCAACGGTTCGGTCTGACCGTTGCAATGGTTCGACCCAACCACCGCAACCAACTGTTGGCTGTCCAACTGCCGCGACAGCCTTTGGCGGGGCGGTTCGGATCCGTATAGCGGAGCGGGTCGGTTCGGATCCGGATGCAGAGCGGGTCCATTGGCGGGGCGATTCGGATCTGGATAGCGGAGCGGGTATGCTCCGCGTAACCCATACCCGTGAGACCCAGTTCAAAAAGAACCAGGCGGGTAGGGAACCCGAACCCGAACCCAGACCCGGACCCGGACCCGGACCCGGACCCGGTCCCGAGCCGGAGCCCGGCACCTGCCGGCCGCCGCCGCCGCCAGCGGCAGCACGCGCGCATGTGCGGCATGGTTTCCTCCCAATTGTGCGCGAAAACTCCAAGTACCCAAAAGGCACGCCCTTTATTCTCAATTTTCTCTATTTAAACACTACGAACTTCCATCCCATGGCCAATGTGGGACTAAATGCTTTTAGCTACCTTTAGTCCCATTTTGGCTTTGAATTAGGCAATCTTTAGACTTGAATATCTCATTCATTCGAAGTCGGAATTGAACATGTGAATATACCACGTTCATCCCCAATGGAAGGAGAACACACTCCAACCATCATCCAATGATTTGATCAACGGATCTCGCCGTAATTCAATTCAAAGATTCACATATATATTCTTCATATTCCAATAGATATTTCTCAAGGAAAAGTTTTTTCGGAAGCTAACTGTACATCTTCTGGCAAGGCAAACAGTTCATCCTCTCTCGAGGTTCACAAACCTCCCTTAAAGCCAGCGACCAAGAGACTTGTGTTATGGCCAAGGTCAACTCAATAGGATTCATCCCAAGGCAGAGATCATTCTCACCACCAAATCTCTATTGAGGCCAAGCATACTCGAACAAATCACCCCTGCTATTGGAAAAAGCTCTACGCCGAGTAACCAAGACGTGAGTCTCACTGCTCACTTTGACACCGAGCATACTCAATTTGCAGGGGGTTCAGAACAACTTCTATAGGCCACGAGAGTCGTTGATCGTCAAAGGAGTCATCGGGTTCTCCGTCAGCAAAAAGAAGCTGAGAGTAGTACACCATGCACCAAATGTGATAGTCGCTTTTCTGGCACAAAACGCAACTGTCACGTTTCTGGCACAAAACACGATAATCACGTTACTCCTTCAAAAAGCAATACTTGCATTCAGTCGCAAACTACCTTTGAAAGGGACCAACGCGTTTCACTTTCAAAATGCGACACTTATCTTCAAACACAATGTTTTCTAAACGCGGCCTTCGCATTTGCTTGCGATACTCGTCTTCACCCACCAGTGTCTTCTGAACGCGCCCTCGCGTTTCACTCACAAAACATGACACTCGTGTTTAGCCACAAATGGGTAAGAACAAAGTTGAACTGGGAGATCCTTACACTCATGGATTCGAGGATAGTTCTTCAAGAATCCCTTCCACTGACCTGAGGGACTACTTAACCAGGAAAAGGAGTGTTAATCAAATCGCTCCTCAATGTTACTGCAAACAGCTTATCTCGGTAGTACTTTCTAATTGTCATTGTGGCTTTTAGATGACTAAACCATCATTTTTAGCCGGTTATTAAAGACTTCAACTACAAACTCAGTAAAGAGATGACGCTCTCCTAGGAAAAAGCCGTCTTTTGACTTTGAGTACCCGGAGGTGACTTCAAATATGGTGGGGTCCAAGTGCCACACAAGAAAGTCAAAAGGAAAACAACCAGCTCTTAGCTCTAAGGATTCGGATGTTGAATATTCCTCGGGCTTAAAAGAAATACTCGTGGAGCCCGAAGGAATCTACAGACATATCCAGATTCGAACAGGAGTAAAAGCCCCAATTGACTACAATAATCTGGCTAAGAAAATTGAATCAAATGATGAGCACTCTGTTATCACAGAATCTCATTCATCAAACTCTGTTATGGAGAAAGAGGCTTTTACGTATATGGCTAGCGTTCCAGGAGAAATAGCCAGAAGGTTTGAGGAAACAATCTCAGGAGCAGAAGATGCAACAGGAGAGCTTCAATTTCAACAAGAGTCTATCAACAATCTTAAGAAAATGACAGCTCTTTTATTTTTAAAGCCAAAAAAGAAGACGAAGATTTCAAGACCTGGTGCTTCTTCCAGCAAATCCTTCAAGAGAAAGGACAAAGAAAAAGTAGGTGAAAGCTTACCTCTGAAAATACTGAGGGTGAGAACAACTTCGAATATGAAATTCCTAATCTTCATCTGAAGAGCAAGAGAATTCAGAAACTAAGATAGTTACATCAAGAGGATGGATGAGCTTGAAAAACTCCTGAAAACTATGGTAAATCGAAGCAATCTCAAGAGGTGGGGGTGGTCAGGCTATACCCGGTTGAGTGGGATATTGTTCCTTATCCTTCCAGGTTCAAGGCACTATCTTGCAAATTTTGATGATATAAAGGTTCACCGAACCAGCACATATATGCTTCAAGTCTCAAACTGAAAATGTAGTAACAAATGATGCTATTAAGGCTCGTTTATTCATTGGTACCCTCAAGGGCTGCCTTTGAATAGTTCATGGAGCTCCCTGCTAGCTCTATTAAGAAATAGGCTAATGTGGAAAAGCTCTTTGGCTCGTTTCTTCGAAGATGACACAGAAGTATCTGTGCCAATTTTCCTCGCTGCAAAGCAGAAGAAAGGAGAGCTAATCAAAGTATTTGTGAAGAGATTTTGGGGTATGGTGCTCTAGTGTCCAAGCGGCATGACTCAGTCTACATTGGTAGAAACTTATTGCCATAACTTGCAGACCATGCTCATGGTTCAAATAGAAGTGATTGAATGACGCACTTGAAAGTAACTTGTTTTATAAGGCAACAGGCAGAAGAAATTGTCGCAAGAGTCAAAGTTGAAAAAAAGAAAGTTAGTCAAGATAGGAGAAGTTAACGCGACATAGCCCAGAATAATCTTTTCAATCAAAAAGAGAAGATACCCTGCAACAGAGACTATATCATCTGCCAAACCTCAACCAGCTCGAGGGGAAATGCTTCAGGCCGATGCGCGCCAACAAGCAATACTCCGTCAAAGATGAGCACATCGTCTTCTTGCTCAAGTTGCTTCACGAAGCAACAAACTCAAGCTTTCAGAGGCTAAGTGCCCTGAAGAGGTGGCAAGACAGATGATCCTAACTACTGCTTGTTTCACAGGATGGTTGGACATCCTACAACGAGTTGTTACATCTTCAAAAATGTTCTCCAAGCTCTAATTGATGCAGATGTGCTCTGTTTGACACGGAGAGGGGTTGGCTGGTGTAACGTTTCCTGGAATCAGATGGAAAAGATTACAGCCGGCTTAATCTTCCGGTTACAAGGGAGGGGGAATATTGAATCTTGAATTCCCCCTTGTTTAGTGCTGGGTTCTTCGTGTGGCGGTGGAGAGTGAATCTTGTTCTCCGTTGACCGGATGACTGTTCGGACCGTCGGGGATCTTCTCTTCGGTCGGTTAGAGGGAGTAACTCAGCTCCGTCTATCAAAACTCTAGAAGAGGAGGTAGGCGAAGAGCGGCTAGTACTCAGTAAGCTCGCTGAAGGGGTTCTCTCTCTCTGTCGGTGATCTCTCTTTTGCCCGATAATCGTCGACCTTAATTGTCGTCGTTAATTGTCCTCGTGCCTTAATTGTCGTCTTAATTGTCGACCCTCCTTCAATAGTGACGGGACTATTTTATAGGATTTTAGGGGGTGATCGTGCCCCCCTAAAAGTGCTCCACGATGAGGGCCAACTTCCCCGCTACATGGGCGGCGGATGGCGCCATAATCGGGGTAGTTGCAACCGAGACGTGGGTGTCGAGCCAACGCGTCTTGATGCTGAGATGCGGCTTCGGGCCGACGCGCCTTGATGCTGAGACGCGGGCTTCGGGCTGACGCGCCTTGATGCTGAGGCGTGGGCTTCGGGCTGACGCGCCTTGATGCTGAGACGCGGGCTTCGGGCCGACGCGCCTTGATGCTGAGACGCGGGCTTCGGGCTGACGCGCCTTGATGCTGAGACGCGGGCTATCTCTCGCGTCTTGATTGTCACATTAGCCTTGCGCCTGGATCTTGGATCTCTGTGTTTTGGTGGCTTGTCTTGGTGATTTTTAGACAGCCTACAGAACCCCTCCAAAGTTTTCGACATTCCGCAGTTAAGGGACGGATTTCGAAATACTTTGGACTCTAGCTGAGTTCGCCTTCATGACTAGAATGTTGATGCTCGGGTTTGATCTTATCTGGAGTTTCGTGAGTGTACTGTTGAACTCTTTGAAGCCCCAGAGTTGATCATGTTGAGTGTTTAGATGCACAGTCTAAACCTCCCCGATTGCTTTTAGTCTGTCATTGGCGCGCTTTAAGCCAGGAGTGGTTGGTCGTCTGCTTGCGTCAGTGTACTGTTGAACTGATTTTGCAGAAGCAGGAGGCCAACGCAGGTTCTTTTTCAAAAAGCAGAGATGGTACTGCTGTAAAGGCGCGATTTGCGTCCTTTGGCAATAGAGACGGACTGATCTTCAGAAGGCAGACGCGATATTTGGCCAGACTGAAAGGACGTGAATTTCTTAGAGAGACGCGACCCTTCCGAATGCATTCATGGAGAGGCTGACGTGGCATGTTCATCGAGGATGGTGCGTTCTTTGGGCGCGAATTCTGTGCCATGTCATGATTACGCCGCCAGCTGGCCTAGGGAACCGGCGAAATTTCGCCTTTTGGCGCGCGGATTTCCTGGTTCATTAAATGAACTGCTCCACGTGTCGATTGCTGACTCGTGGCGGGGTTGCGACGCATGATCTTCTCCGTTCAGAAATGATTTGGTTACACGAGTCAAGCGGCGACTCGCTGCAGCGTCTACCGGGCCATGCGCGCGTATCTTCGCGAATCCCTGTGCCTATAAAAGGCAACAGTTGGAGAGATGCATCTTCTTCTCCGAACGCACTCGCTGAGAAAAAGAATTTCCTTCTCTGTTCATCTTCGAAGTTGTTCATCTCCTTGCTCGGATTTCTGAACATCAATGACACCAAAGACTAAGCCAACTGCATCGTCCTCAAAGGCGACCGTCGCCGAGGCCCAGAGGGGCGGCTCCTCCGCTGCACAGGACGTCGTTCTCCCAGGTCTCCAAGGTAAAGGCCTCTTAGGCGGAAGTTTCGCCATTAAAGAAAGTTCAAAGAACTTTAAGAACCCTTAACACGTGATTTCAAATCGTGTTTGATTCCCAGATGCAGTCTTGGGATGATAACGAGGCGCGGGTTTGGACCCTCGCGCGCTTGAGTCCTGCGCTTCAGATTCTTCACTTAGAATATTTTCTATTTGTGAAGGGTTCAGACGCGGACTTAGTTTACAGAACGCGGATTTGATCCTTGCGTTCTGTTTCATCAGCTGCTGATTTTGATGAATCTGGCACCCGAGTCCAAGTACTTCGACATCTGGGATGTGAAAGGAAGGGGGTTACCCTCCTTAACTTCTGGCGATTATGGTAGTGGAAAGGTTAAGGTGGATAAACTCCCTTCTTTTCGCACCCCAGAAGTGACATCAAGGAGAATGTTGTGGAGACGCCGATCCCATAGGTCTGGACGCGGATTTGATAATTCCTGCGTCCAGTGCCTCTTCTGCGTGGATGCGCAGGTCTGGACGCGGATTTTATAACTCACGCGTCAGTGTCTCTTCTGCGTGGATGCGCAGGTCTGGACGCGGATTTTATAACTCCTGCGTCCAGTGTCTCTTCTGCGTGGATGCGCAGGTCTGGACGCGATTTGATAATTCCCGCGTCCAGTGTCTCTTCTGCGTTCGGATTATGAACACTTAGCATTTTTTTCTATGCTTTTGATAGAGTATCTAACTAAGTGTCCTTTTCTTTTTGCAGCGCCACGCCCTGCTACTTCACTCGCCAAGAAGTGCCACTTTGGTCATGTAGGTGGTGCTGACCGGGATTTGACTTTTGTATTGCAAAGGACTGTTCCTATGACTGCTGACAAATCACCGGATCGCAGAGAGAGGCTCTCAAATGTTGACATGAGGACTCTTCGGGTGCTCATGACTGATGCAACATTTGCAACGGATGCTGGCATCAAACTGGAGAAGCCTGCCTTCTTCTTCGGAGATCGTATCCACGATGGCGGCCATAGCGTGTATGACGGAACTTACAAATGGCTCCGTCAAATAA
This sequence comes from Agave tequilana, assembly GCA_038442645.1. Lineage (NCBI taxonomy): Eukaryota > Viridiplantae > Streptophyta > Magnoliopsida > Asparagales > Asparagaceae > Agave > Agave tequilana. The sequence continues at coordinate 143,303 of JAVJIF010008153.1, read as the reverse complement.
AGGGGAAGATTCTTTCTTCCAGACATGGAGAGGATGTTCCCGCTGTCTTTCTTCCAGCATATGTCCGTCCCTCGGAAAGATGGAATGGGACCTTGCTCGATATGTTCCCGAGGTCACTCTCGGTGATTTGGGCTCCCACAAAGTCTACCGTCATGATAGCCATGACAGGCAGTTATTGACCTTTTCCCTGGGTCGCGCAGGACTGAGGTTCCAGCTGGGGAGATACCACAACTTGGCACTACCTTTCTCAACGCCTTCATGGAGGCGGAGGGTGACTACCCGGTTGGGTTCCGTGCGCCGGGGTGGGTCAGTTCCACGGAGAACTATTGGTGGGGCAGGGATGGTCGGCTTGTCCTTACGAGCTCGGGGACCTGCTAAAGCGCGTGGGACTGTACTCGGCAGTCAGGGCCGTGCAGTGGGGGATCCCTCAAAGCTCTCAGAACTTCTTCGGGATTCTAGAGCGTTATAATCCTTCGCGGGGACGTTCTTCACTCCGGTCGGAGAGATGGGCCTTGCTCTGCACGAGCTGCACGAGGTCTGGGGGCTGTCGACAGGGGATATTCCCTATGAGGAATATGTCCCGACCGCTGTGGAGCTTCGCTATGTGAAGGAGGAGTTTCCCCTCATATATGAGACCTACTGGGAAGTGCTATGTCACTTCCACATTTGAGGCCAGATAACCAAATGGCGGTCGCAGGGAGTCAAGCAACTGTCTTGGGCCAGTTACTTGTTCAATAATGTCAACACCAAAGACCATCGGATAACCCGATTGGATCCCAGCTCTGACAGGGAGATTGAAGACAGGATCGACCAGGCTCCGAACAGCTTCTACACCACGGAGTCGAACGAGGACGGTTTCGACCCTGACTTGGTTTTAAAAGCTTTCACCATCAAGCCGGACTCCTATCTCCGATCGGGCGCTGTTGGCGGGCTTTCTGATGCTGTGGCTGAAGCGCTGTGTGGTGCCCACACTGCCGCATGAAGTCATTGTTGCTGACGTGGTGTACCCGGCGGTGCTCCTGGCTCATGGGAACCCATAGCCCTTCTCCCGGCCGTGGCGGCTGGTATTCAGAGCGGGCTGCGGGCGCTCACTAAGAGTTTCTGCGAGCCACCAAAAACTGCAGACTCCGAGGGAAAGCCGTATGTTGACTCAGAGGGGAGTCCGACGGTGAAGCGTCCCTGTAGGGGCCGGAAAATTTGGTGTCGGAGAAAGTTTTTAGCTGTAAAAGATTTCCTTGATTCAAGCGAAACGATTACAACCAAAAGAACTACTCTTCCCTCTTTTCCAGTTACAAGGGAGGGAGGATGTCTGAATCTTCCCTTTGTTTAAAGCTGGGTTCTTCGTGTGGCGATGGAGAGTGAATCTTGTTCTCCGTTGACCAGATGAACGTCCTGGACCGTCGGGGGTCTTCTCTTCGGTCGGTAGAAAGAGTAACTCAGCTCCGTCTACCAAAACTCTCAAAGAGGAGGTAGGCGAAGAGCGGCTAGTACTCAGTAAGCTCGCTGAAGAGTCGTACTTCCCTCTTGATGATCCTCTTGCCTGGATTCGATCGATTTTGATGATGCCTTGACCCAAGTTTCGATCTTATCTCAAAGCTCTCTCCCTTCAAAACTCCGATCTTCGCCCCCTCCTCATAGCAAACAAGGCTATTATAGGGGTCTCAGGGGGTGAAGGTGCCTCCTGAAAACGCTCCCGAATGAGGGGCCACTACCCGCTACATGCGCGGTGACTGGCCTCGCAATCAGGGCAGTTGCAACTGAGACGCGGGCGTTGGGCCGAACGCGCCTTGAAGTTTGAGACGCGGGCGTCGAGCCAAACGCGCCTTGAAGTTTGAGACGCGGGCTTCGGGCCTTCACGTCTGGATGCTGAGGCGCGGGCGTCGGGCCGACGCGCCTTGATGCTGAGACGCGGGCTTCGGGCCGACGCGTCTGAACGTTGAGACGCGGGTGTAGAGCCAACGCGTCTTAATGCTGAGACGCGAGCATCGATTCCTCGCGTCTTAGAGCTTGAGACTCTGCTTCCTTAATGGCTGGTCTGTTAGTCATTTTTAGACAGCCTACAGAACCCCCTCCAAAGTTTCTGATATTCCGCAGTTGAATGGGACGGATTTCGGAATACTTTGGATCTTAGCCGTGTTCGCGTTATGACTGGACTGTTGATGCTTCGGGTTTGATCTTATCTGGAATTGGTCTTCGTGAGTGTACTGTTGAACTCTTTGAAGCCGTCAGAGTTGATCGTGTTGAGTGTCTAGATACACAGTCTAGACCTCCCCGATTGCTTTTAGTCTGTCACGGGTGCGCTTTGGCGGGAGTGGTTGGTTGTCTGTTTGCGTCAGTGTACTGTTGAACTGACTTGTAGAAGCAGGAGACTGGACGCTGGTTCCCTTTTGAAAAAGCAGAGACTGCTTTAAAGACGCGACTTCTTAGCGAGACGCGATGTTTGGCCTGTTTGAGGGGACGCGGACTTTGGAGAGACGCATCTCTTGAAATGCAGACGCGATTTTCTGGGTGCATTTATGATGATGCTGACGGGGCATGTCCACCGAAGAGCCGCGTACTTTGGGGCGCGCACCTGTGCCATGTCATGATTACGCCGCCAGCTGGCCTGGGGAAACGGCGAGATTTCGCCTTTTGGCGCGCGGATCCCCCGGTTCATTAAATGAACTGCTCCACGTGTCAACTTCTGACTTGTGGCGGGGTCGCGACGCATGATCTTCCCTGTTCAAACAATGATTTGGCTCCACGCGTCAGGCAGCGATTCGCTGCAGCGTTTATGGGCCAAACGCTGCGTATCTTCGCGAATCTCTGTGCCTATAAAAGGCAACAGTTAGAGAGATGTATCTTCTTCTCCGAACGAACGCATTCTCTGAGAAAAAGAACTTCTTTCTCTGTTCAACTATTCATCTCCTCGCTCGGATTTCTTGATCTTCAATGGCTCCCAAGACAAAACCGACTGCATCGACCTCAAGGGCGACCGTCGCGAGGCTGAGAGAGATGCTTCCTCTGCGCAGGAGGGTGTTTCCGAGGTAAAAATGCACCTTCGGTGTGGGTTCCGCCATTAAAACATGTTCATAGAACCCTAAGGACCTTAACACATATCGTGTTTGATTCTCGGACGCTGTCCTTGAGATGATAACCGGGACGCGGGCCTGATGATCCGACGCTGGTGAACTCTGCACTCTGGGTCCTTCACTTAGAATATTTCTAATTGTGAAGGTCTCTGGACGCGATTTGCAGAACGCGGATTTGATCCATGCGTTCTGTGCCGCGTTTTGTGCCATCAGGCGCTGGCGTCCGAGTCCAAGCACTTTGAAATTTCACAAGTCTTGGTTTGCAGAACGCGGATTTGATCCTTGCGTTCTGTGTCTTCAACCGCCGATTTTGTAGAATCTGGCGTTTGAGTCCAAGTACTTAGAATTTTCATAAGTCTTGGTTTGCAGAACGCAGCTTTGCAGGTCTGGACGCGGATTCGAAAAATTCCTGCGTCCAGTATCTCTTCTGCGTTTTGGTGCAAGTTCGCAGGTCTGGACGCGGATGATAACTCCTGCGTCCAATGTCTCGGCTGCGTTTTGAATTATGAACACTTAGCGTCTTCCCTTATTTTTGGCAAAGTATCTGACCAAGTGTCTTTTTCTTTTGCAGTGCCGCATGTTTCAGGTTCACTTCGCCAAGATGCACCATTTTTGGCCGCGTGGGTGGTGCCGACCACCGTCTGACTTTTGCACTGCGAAGGACATACCTGTGACTGCTGACAGGTCGCCAGTTCGCAGGGAAATGATTGCCCATGTTAATGAGAGGACTTCTCGGGTGCTCATGACCGATGCAGTCTTCGCAACGGATACCCACATCAAGCTGGAGAAGCCTGCTTTTTCTTTGGAGATCATGCCAGCGACGGTGGCAACCCAATGTATGACGGGAATTATAAGTGGCTCCGTCAGATAGGGGAGAGGAGATACTTCCTTCCAGCCATGGAGAGGATGCTCCCGTTGTCTTATCTCCAACATCTGTCCGTCCTTCGGAAGATGAAGTGGGACGTGTCCCGGGATATCTCTGAGATTACCCTTGAGAATTTCAAATCCCAGAACGTATACCGTCATGATTGCCATGACCGGGCGGTCCTCGGCTTGTTTCCCGGGTCACGCAAGTCTGAGCTTCCAGTCGGAGAGATCCCGCAGCTTGCCACCACCTTCCTCAACTCGTTCATAGAAGCAGAGGGTGATTATCCGGCCAAGTTCCATTTGCCAGATGGGTCCACTCCACGGAGAATTCTTGGTGGGGCAGGATGGTGGGTTTCGCCCTCTCCGATCTTGGAGATCTGCTTGAGCACGTGGGATTATACTCAGCAGTCAGGGCTGTACAATGGGGCATCCCAATGAGCTCTCACAACTTCTTCGGGATCTTGGAGCGCTACAACCCTCAGACGGGGACATTCTTTACCCCGGTTGGAGAAATGGGCCTTGCACTGCATGAGTTGCATGAGGTCTCGGGGCTGGTGATGGGGGAGTTCCCTTATGAAGAATATGTCCCGACTGCTAGGGAGCTTGACCTTATAAAGAAGGATTCCCCTGAGGTGTACGAGACCTATTGGGAAGTGATGTGCCACTTCCATATTTGTGGTCAGGTAACCGGTTGGAGGACGCATGGAGTTAGGCATCTATCCTGGGCCAATTACTTATTCAGCAATGTCAGCAAGAAGGATCATTCGATAACCCGACTGGCTCCCCTCTCTGAACAGGGAGTTGACGACATGGTTGTACAAGCTTCTGAGGGCTTTTACACCACTGGGTCGAACGAGGACGGCTTCGAACCTGATATGCTTTTCGAAAGCTATCATCATCGGGCCCGGGCTTCTATCTCGAGTCGAGCGCTATTGGCGGGCTTTTGATGCTGTGGTTGAAGCGTTGCGTGGTACCTACACGGCCACATGAAGTCATTATTGCCGACGTGGTGTACCCAGCAGTGCTCCTGGCCCATGGCCGTCCTATAGCCCTTCTTCCGGCCGTGGCGGCTGGCATTCAGAGCGGGTTGCGGGCGCTAGCCAAGAGACTATGCGAGGCTCCAAGGACTGTCGACTCTCAAGGCAAGCCGTATGTTGACTCAGAGGGAAACCGATGGCAAGGCGCCCCAACCCCCGAATGGAGTTGCCTTACACGTATCTCATGGCCTGGTACGTGATGCATTGCCCTTCTCTGATGACAACGGCGCGTGGGAGTACGAGTCCTGTCCCTTTTGTGAGGCGGCTGGAAGACTCGGATTGGAGTGACACCTATATATATTATATTCGGAGACGTCTCTCAAATGCCGCCAATTACCAGCTCAACCGCTGCTTCCCTGGAATTCCTGGTGCATCCTTTGGTGAGCAATTCACTGATTCTATAGGTCGGGATGACCTCACCCAACTGTCTGCGGGAGTCTTCCGGTGGTTGATCAATATACGACCAGGATATGTGCTGTTTCGCCAAGGGACTTCCTGCACTATCGAACCGTATATGCCAAGTCGTTTTGCCCGACAGTTTGGCTATGCTCAGCTTTATGTCGGCAATCCGAATACACAACTTGCCTTCAATGGGAATTTGTGCGAAGGTGCTCGAGCCTGGTATTATAGCGTGGCTGGAGGGACAGAGGCAACTTTCCGTTTGCCCGTCGAGGAGCCGAAGAACCTTACCAGCTTCACTTTCTGCACCTGGTATTCTCGGGTAAACCAGTCACCGGATTTTGCCCCCGGGTATACGGGTATTGAGGGCATTAATGCCTATCTCAAAACACAGTCGGAGTCTGGCAAATGCTCGCACATGATCACCCAGTATTTAAAGGTCCAGAAAGAGCTGGAGAGAGCATCTCAGAGAGAAGCTGAGGGAGGCTCAAGAGAGGAGCTCCGAGTAACCGGAGTAGAACCAAGCTAGGGCCACAGGAGGGGCCTTCTACCGCCAAGGCTCAAGAATTGGTGAGTAAGCGTCGTCGGGGGTCCCACCTCAACTGCTGGTCCTGTTTCGAAGAGGGCTCGGAGGGATTTAGCAACAGAAGTCTCTCCCTCAGAAGGCATTTCTGCTGGAGTTGAGGACTGTCCTGAAGACCTCTTTATCATGGTTGAGGAACCGCCAGAGGATAAAAATCTCCCCGGTTTAATCCGTGCTCCTAGGTCGCACAGAGGGACCTGTAAGATTGCGGGGAGAGGGGGAATTGGTTGACAAACCCACTATAGCTGACGAGGAAGTACAGCTCGTGGGAGGGAATGTCCAAATTCCAGGGTTCTCAGCTCGGTCTGAGCCTTCTTCTGCTCGTGAAGGGAGAGACAAGGCACAGCGGTCAGGGCCTCCTAGTGTCTTCATTTCCAGCGCTCGGATAATCGACCCTAGTCCTACCACTGGGGTGATTGTGGCAAGGCCCCGGTCACCGAGGACCTTTGCGTTGAACTGTCATCTTCTGCGTCTAATACGGAAAGCGACTTTGAAGATAAAGTCGACTACGGCCATGAACCCGCTTTTCCTGACCCGAGTAAGTTCTCACGCATCTCGGAGGGGAAAATATACGGGGGCGAATCATCGACTGCGTTACCGCCGGCGATAATCCCTGCTGAAGGTACAACTTCCTCGCATGTCGAGGCGATGGAAACAGAGTTGACCCAGCCCAAGGGGATTGAGGCTTCGGCCGCTGAGATAACCTCGGAGGGGGTAGCTGTTGAAGTTGGGGAGCCTTCCCCTTTGCCAGGAGGGGAAACAACCATTGAGGCTGAGGAGGCTCTCACTCTGCCGGTGGAGAAGGCTACTGCTGAAGCTGAGGAGACTCCCCTTCTACAGGACTTGACGCCTCTGGACCTCGAACCTAGTAAGGCAGCTCTGACTGAGGGGCTCAGGTGGGGAGTCCGACGGTCGGCACCCTTCCAGGAGGCCACACAGCTCAATTCTCGGTGGAAGTTTCTGAAGAGGTTGTGCTTACAACTCCTTCATTGGTCGTGAAAGCTCCTGCAGAGGCAGCGCTCCAGGAAGCGCCAGTGGGTAGTCTTGCTCTTGCCACATCGACGGCCGGCACGGCTTTTTGTGCGAGAAGACCCGCCCTATATCCCTTATCCCGTGACAGAAAAAGGGTCGGGAAGCTTCTTAGGTGGTGAAGACATGGGGGAGCTGGCACGTCAGATGGTGCAACAATTCTTCACCTCGATGGGATCATGTATTGATCTCATCTTCCGTGGACACAGCACCTTCCAGTTCGCCCAGAGGCTTCTTGAAAATATGGCCTGAGCGTCGAATTGGCGGGAGGCCCTTCACTTGCCAGGGCATGCCTGCAGGTGGTAGAGCAACTTGGAGATAACCTGCGGGAGCTGGAATCTTTGGAAGATGCTGGTTCTTCCGGTGAGGCCCAGGCCATCCTGACTAGGCTCCTAGCTGCTCAGGAACGGGAGCGACAGGAGGCGGAGGCGCAGATCACTGCCGAGGTCCGTGACCTTGAATATTCCAAGGCTGAATTTCAAAAATTAGCCGGAGATTCGAGGGAATCTGAGCTCAGTGTGCAGAGCACGGAGCAAGTCATCCTCAGAACTCGGGACATTATCGCCAAGGCGGAAGCTGTTCTTGCGCTAAATGAGGAGAAACTTGTTTCCCTCAAAAGGAGCTTGAGGAGCAACGGGCTGCTACGGCGCGTGCTGAAGAGAGTCTATCCCTACAATCTCCAGGGTGGAATCTCTGCGGCTGCAGCTGGCTGCCAGAAGTTTCTTATCTGAGGCGGAGCTGCGGGACCGGGCTATCATGGAGGCTGAGAGGACGCGCCAGCATGAGATTCACCGCCTTAGGGAACAAATCCGTTCCTGGCGAACCAGGACATTTAGCCTTCTTTTCTTTTTTCTTTTGTAAAGAAAAGGGACACTCTATTTATCAAGAGTGTTTGTATCCACTTCTATCATTTTTTGATATAATAGAAGTTTTCTTTAAAGCTTTTGTCCCAATTTCTTTGTCCTGTTGTGGATGAGTCCAACTCTTGATCACTAGTCGTGATTACTGAACTTAGGTAGGACTAAGTTCTTTTAATGAGACGCGGTCTTGGCGAGACGCGGCATTAATCCCGTAGAATGAGACGTGGCATCAATCTATGGGGACTTTAGATTTCACGAAGTCTTTTTGACGAGACGCAGCGGCGATCACAGAATGAGACGCGGTCGTCAGTCTACCGGAACTTAGATTTTACTAAGTCCTTTTACTGAGACGCAGCGTCAATCATAAAGTGAGACGCGGTCATCATTTCATAAGAACTTAGATTCTACTAAGTCCTTTTTATGAGACGCGGCGTCAATCACAAATCGGAACGCGGTCTTCTTGATGAGATGCGGCGTCAATCAAAAGATGAGACGCGGCATTGACCCGTAAAGTAAGACGCGGCTGTCAGTCCCTGAGACGCAGCGTCAATCACAAGGTGAGACGCAGCTCTGAATAACGCAAATCTGTCTTGCGCGGGATCGGGCAGACGCAAGAGATGCAGCCTTGTCTGCTGAAGGGACGCGGCTTTCCCATCTGCGTCTAATGTGATCTGACTCAAAAGATTTTAGGAGATCTTTGCTCGTCAGGTCTCCACTGTCGATTGGGATTCCGAGTCATCCGTTGATTCCCAAGCAGTTATCCACGCGTCAACTCCTTATTGGACTCAGGAGTTACTGCCCTTGGACGCAAAACCGATGCGGGCGGTTGAAAACCGGCGCTTGCGACGGTTCCCAAAGCGGCGTTTCCACGCGTCAATCCTTCACTGGGCTTTGACAATCGTGCGTGACGGTTCCAATTAACGCCTCATTAATGGCAGTTATTAGGGCCTGCCTATAAATAGGGTGCGCTCCCCTTCTATAATCCAAGCTTGGATTATTTCTCTTTGGATTGCTCTGAGAAGTCCCACCTTCTTCAGAAAAGAGTTTCTTGATAGGGACTCCGTCTCCATGGACGAAGGTAATTCCGAGGATGAAGATGACCCAGAGCTCTCACGCTTCGGTTTGGTCTCTTCAAGAAGAACCCCCTCTCGGATCATCTTGGACGCTTGCGTTTGGGTGCAGAGAGGCCAACTCTGGCCAGAGGTCTCTGCTGGTATGTCCCCGATGATGTGCATAGCCTGAACTTCGGCATGATCATCTGAATGAAGTCCCGGTGCATTCCTCCTCTGGAATTTGTGCCAGTGACTTGACTTCTCTGAATGCAGGCGCTTGACGCTGGCTTTGCCCATTGCGTTTTACTGCCTTGACGCGTTTCAGACCTGAATCTTGCAACTCCTGTTCACCCAACAGAGAGATGGCAATTTTTGGCGTTCTGAAATTCTTTGCGTCTGGTGCATTAGGCGCGGGTACAAACTGAGGCCGCGTTTGAATCCTATGCGTGGCGCAGTTTGACTTGCGTCTGTTTGACTGTGCGGGTCATTCCCGCGTCTGAAGTCTTGAATGGCTGCCGCGTTCTGTTACTCAGTTTCCTTTATAAAAATGTACTGAGTTCCAGATTTTCTGACTCTCTTGCTTATTCTTTGCAGGTAGGCTTGCTTGTCCTTTTTCAGGTTTGCTGGGCCCCAGAAAGAATATACCGGCTGGCGAACTTGCTCCACGTTCGTTTGTGAGAGATTAAATTATGGTCCTCGTCGTTTGTGAGAGATTAAATTATATCTCTGACGAGGACCCAACCCTCGCCAAGGTCTCTTCAGATCTGGTGCAAGAGACGGATAGGCTGAGTATCGGCGAGGTGGTCCGGCGGTTACGGTGGCGGAAAGATCCTCTTCCTCTCCCTACTCCAGAAGTGACATCAAGGACATTCCGTTGGATGGCCTGCTGGGGAAGGGATGGTGATGAATGCAGGACTCTCTGCTGCCGCTGGACCAGTGGAGGGTGGCATCCTTTGTGATGACTCCGAAACTTCCTCTCTCACCCCAAGAGTGAGACTCCATGTTTGTTGGATGGTCTACTAGGGAAAGAGACGCGCCTGAACGAAGGGTTGCAGGACCTTCTGTTGCCACCGGACCTCAAGAACACCATTGCTCTTGGCTTAGTCAGCTAGGGCGCTTTCGAAAGTTGGCGTCGTCGCCATGGCGCAATCGGTTCCAGTGTGCACCTGGGATCAGATGCGGTTTCAAGGAGTGAGTACGGCCTCTGAGAGAGAGAGGGACTTCTTTGTACTCCTAATTGTAACACTCAATCTTATTGTATAAGAGAGCGTTTTGTATCACTTTCATATGCTTGAATATCAAATAAAAGTGACACTTTTCTTTTTGCCTCTTTCTGTTGTCTTGAATGTTTTGTTTTAGAAGCAAAAGAATGATTTTGGTGGACCCGCCACTTTATAAAAGAAAGTGACAGGTGGAGTGCGTACCCCCAGAGAAGGTGAACTTTTATCAAGGATTTGGGATTAACTTGATTTAAGATCAGCTGGGGATTTTGATGGAAGCATTGTTATCGGTGTAATGTTAACCAACAATGCCTCCCAAATGAATTTGATACTCGGTTGGGGAGAATATCAAATGAACTAGACTCGTGGGGAATCTAGTAAGATTTTTACCGCTAGAGGTGTGATATTAACTTAACGGTTTAGAAGTAGTCTTGTCAGAAGTGTAATATTAACTTGACAAGGACGTGAGTTAGAGGTGTGATATTAACCTAACTCATCAGCATCTCAGTTTTATTTGGAAAACTGAGGGTGTCACTGTCATAGGTGTGATGTTTAACTTAACAGTGATAGTAATGCTAGAGGTGTAATGTTGAACTTGGCATTAGTCGTCTCGGCTTAAAGAAGTCAAGGAAAGGTCATAGCCATAGGTGTATTGTTGAACTTAGCAATGACTCGGATGCTAGAAGTGTAGTGTTAACTTGGCATCGTTCATCTCGGCTTGGACAAGGAAGTCGAGGAAAGGTCATAGCCATAGGTGTATTGTTGAACTTAGCAATGACTCGGATGCTGGAAGTGTAGTGTTAACTTGGCATCGTCCATTTCAGCTTCGATATGGAAGTCTGAAGAAAGGTGACTGTCAGAGGTGTGATATTAACTTGACAGGCACTCGAGGTACCGCTTAGAGGTGTAATGTTAACTTTAAATAGTAGTTTTGTCAGAGGTGTGATATTAACTTGACAAGAATTTGCTTGCGATAGGAGCAATTTGAGGACCTGTCATTCTATTGATGAGAATTGACAAGTGGAATTTGAGGTGCCAGAGGTATAGTGTTAACTTGGCAAATTTGAGAGTTTGTTACTCTAGCAGAGTTAACAAGCCAGGTTTGTACTCGACAAAGAGTATTCATTACCAGAGGTATAGTATTAACATGGTAATGATTGCATTGTGGTCCTACCATTCTATGGATGAGAATTGGTAAGGGATTTTTGGAGGGAAGAGTGGAATCAAGTCCACTTAGGATTTTTAGCAAACCCTCAGCTATCAACGGATTTGAGATGCCTTTACCAACTACCGTTTGAGTTGGGCTAGCCATGCTATTCCCCTCAGCATGATGAGTTGTCGAAGACTTATGTTGGACTTAAAAGCACAACATTTTCCTCTATCTTTAGCCGTCGGAGGCGTCGGATCAAATGGGAACGTGTCCCTTAGGATTTTAGCAAATCCTCAGCTGTCAACGGGTTGACATGCCTTACCAACTACCGTTTGAGTTGGGCTAGCCATGCTATTCCCCTCAGCATGATGAGTTGTCGAAGACTTATGTTGGACTTAAAAGCCAACATTTTCCTCTATCCTTAGCCGTCGGAGGCGTTGGATGTTTTGATCAGAGGTGTATTTTTAACTTGATCGGTGGAAGAATGCCATCTAGGGATAGTATTTCTTCAGGAATTTGCCATTGATTGGCATCATGAGTGTATCGCCATTTGAGGTTATGAGGCGATACGATCCATTTGAGTAGACTGACTCTACTACAAACGGTCCTTCCCATTTGGGTTGGAATTTTCCTTTCGTCTTGTGCGTCATGACCATGGGTCTTCGGACGGCTAAGACGAGGTCGCCCTTCTTGAAAGTTCGCGATTTGACTTTCTTGTTGAAGGCTCTGGTGATACGAGCTTGGTAAAGCTCGATTTGTTGTTGGGCCTGCAGACGCTTGTCGTCCAAGGCTTCCAATTCTTGGAGTCGCTGTCGATGCTTCTCCTCTGTTGTCATTTCCGCTGTCAAGGCGACGCGAAGAGATGGAATTTGGATTTCCAGTGGAAGGACGGCTTCGCATCCGTACACCAAGGAAAATGGCGTGGCTTTAGTTGGGGTTCGCACAGTCGTGCGATAGGCCCATAAGCATTCGCCCAACTTATCGTCCCAGTCCCGTTGACTTTTCGAGACGAATTTCTGAGAAGCTTGCCAATAGTCTTATTGAAAGCTTCTGCGAGGCCGTTAGCGGGCGGATAGTATGCCGTTGATGACACACTCTGGATTCTGAACTTGGCGCAGAATCTCTGAAAAGCCTGGCTGATGAACTGGGGTCCATTGTCATGGACAATCCGCCGAGGCACACCGAAGCGGTAAATAACGTGATGTTTCACGAACTTGATCACGTTAGAAGATTTCACCTCTTTCAAAGGGATAGCTTCGGCCCACTTTGAGAAGTAATCGGTTATCGCTAGGATGAACCGATGTCCCTTTGATGATGGTGGGCTGATAGGACCAACCACGTCCATCCCCACATTTCGAACGGCCAGGTAGGGTCGTAGAGTGGAGGTATCCTGGTGCTTGATGGATGAAATCGCCATGTATTTGATAGGCGTGACATCTTTTGGCATAGGCAACAGCATCGGCAACCATCTTGGGCCAGTAGTAACCCAATCTTTGGAGTCGGTTTGCCAGCTTCGGCCAGGTTGATGAGCTCCACACGTACCATCGTGGGCTTCTTTCAACACTTCGTGGGCTTCTTTTGATGAGAGGCACCGGAGCAGGATCCCGTCATGCGATCTACGATACAATGTTCGCGAAATCCCATTGTAGTAGAATTTGGAGGCTTTCCTTCGGATGGCAGCCGCCTCCCTGGTGTCTTCGGGCAAGATGCCGTACAAGACAAAATCAATGTAGGGGAATCGCCAGTCTTTAAGCTCTGGATCGGTTGACACTTCAAGTGTTTCCTTACCGCGACGATCTCCCGTTGACCTCTGGTAGTCTCCGAGGGGACTTTTTGGGCAGTATAGGTCGTGGCTATAGACGAATATCTTCTCCATTGCTCCGGCTGGAAGAGCTAAGGAGGCAGCAAGGGATGCCAGTGCATCTGCATGCGCATTTTGCTTGCGCGGTACATGGTCGATGTAGAAGTTTGAAAACCTCTCGGCCATGTGGATTGTCGCGTTGTAGTAGGGTACTAGATCTTCATGCCTGACCTCATACTCTCCGCGAACTTGGCTGACGATGAGTTTAGAATCACCGTATGCCTCGAGATTTTTAACGCCAATCTCATCGGCGAATTGCATCCCAATCAAAAAGAGCGTTGTATTCCGCCACATTGTTGGAACAGGGCTCGGTTAACGAGATAGCTCGGGGAATCACGTAATTTTGTGGGGAGACGAGTACCACTCCTACCCCCGCTACTGTGTGTCCCTTCGGGCTTGCCCTTGATGCACCGTCGAAGAAAAGTTGCCATACTTGACTTTCGAACGGTGTCTGAGCTAGGCAGACTTCGGCGACCTCATCTGGGAGATCCTCGTAGAGTTTGGCTGCCCTGGGATCTGGGTGTTCAGCTAAGAAGTCCGCCACCGCTTGTCCCTTAATAGCCTTTTGTGGCAGAAAATGCATCTCATATTGTGATAGCAATATGGCCCATTTTGCCAGCCGGCCATTTAGTGAAGAAGGCTTTGTCATAAGTAACCTCAGGGGGTTGACTTTGGATATGACATTTATGGTTTGGCCCACCAGATAGTGTCGCATTTTCTGAATGGCGAACACTAATGCAAAACATTCCTTCTCGATCGGGTTATACCGATGTTCGGCTCCGATCATCGTTCTACTTAGGTAGTAGATTGCTTGTTCTCGCCCCTGGTCATCATTCTGAGCTAGTAGAGCTCCCAAAGAATGATCCATTGATCGGACGTACACCAGGAAAGGCTTTCCGGATACCGGAGCTGCCAGGACTGGTGGTTGGGTGAGGTAGTGCTTGATCTCCTCAAATGCTTGCTGGCAACCGTCGTCCCAAATGAACGAAACGCCCTTCTTCATCAGCTTAGCGAAGGGTTGGCATCTCCCGGAAAGGTTTGATATGAACCTGCGGATGTACGCCAATCGTCCTTGTAATCCCCTGAGCTCCTTGAGGCTTCTGGGGGGTTGCATCTCTTGGATAGCGCGGACTTTCTCTGGATCCAAATGGATTCCTGTGGAAGTCACAACAAACCCTAGGAATTTGCCACTGGCTACCCCCAGGAAGGACTTGGTGGGGTTCATCTTCAATTGATGAGCCCGCATGATGTCGAAGACCACCCCAGGTCTGCTATGTGATCACCTTTAGTGCGGCTTTTCACCGCGATGTCGTCGACATAACATTCCACCGTTTTGCGTATCTGCCGATGGAAAATGGCATTCATGGCCCTTTGGTAGGTTGCCCTCGCATTTTTCAGACCGAAGGGCATGACGGTGTAGCAATATACCCCTAGAGGTGTTCTGAAGGAGGTGTGCTTTTCGTCATCGGGATACATCTTGATTTGATTATATCCTGAGAACCCATCCATAAAGGACATTCGCTCGAATCCACAAGTATTGTCAATCATGACATCTGTGATTGGCAATGGGAATTCGTCTTTGGGGCAGGCCTCGTTTAGATCACGGAAGTCGATGCAGATCCGGATCTTCCCGTTCTTCTTGGCGACGGGGACGATGTTGGCTACCCAATCGGGATGCTGTTCCTCCCTGATAAAGCCGGAGTCAATAAGCTTCCTGACTTCTGATTGGATTGCCTCCATTATCTCTGGACGGAACCGTCGCTGCTGTTGTTTAACAGGCTTCATGTCCGGATTGATGTTGAGGCGATGCATAGCCACTTGAGGATCAAGTCCAGGCATGTCCTCATAATTCCAGGCGAAGACATCTATATACTCTTGTACAAGAGATATTAAATCCTTCTTCTCTGGAGGCGACAGGCCGTCACTTATGAAGATGGGTTAGGATTGTCTTCATCTCCTAGGTTGACTTGAACAACCTCGTCTCTGTGGGTGGCTCACGCTGTTCAAAGCGGATGTCCCAAAGAGCATTCAAATGTTTGATCCAAGGATCTGTATCAGATTGGATCATTTCTTCATCTTCATCCTCCAGATGGCTTGTCGAAACCATGTTTACTGAAAGCCCTTTGAAGATGTTGCCGATACTGACATCTGATTCCCATGACGACGTGTCTGATGAGCAGTCATGGCTTGACAGTCTCTCCGAATCAGAGGCTGATGGCACTGGGGTTGATATATAGCCCAACCCCGGCGCGTCTGATGATAGTAATCAGGGGTTTTCCCTTCGGTACAAAGGATCGAAGCAGTGTTCTTCTTCCTTTTCCGAAGTTCAATCCTGGCCTGTTGGTTAGATCATACCCCATGCGCTTCATCATCTTGAGCGTTCTTGGTTCATAATGATCGAACTGAGGGGATTCATTCTCACCTTCCGATTCTTCGTGGGGCATTGGTTCAGACGCGATTCGCCCAAAAAGTATTGGTCTTTGGCCTTTTCGTCTAGCTGGAACCATGAATACAGACTCTTGCGCGTCTCCATTATCCTGGTACGTCCCGAAGGATGATTTTATTGGTACATGCAATGATGTCAAAGCATCCATTGCCGACCAGACATCCTCATCTACGTCGGTACTAGTATCCGACGGTATTGAATCAGACTCACACGCAGGGAAATACGCGAAATCTAAATCTTCATAATATACCAACCGCCTGCATCGTCGGTGGTATCAACATCGAGCTTATTAGTGCTCTTTACAATGGGCTCCAACTCCCACAGGCACTCTTCCTTCTCAGGCTCAATGTCAGCTTCATTACCAGAGTCTGGCTCCTCTGGTTGTGGGGTTTCATTAGTCTCCTCCGGATCCTGATATAAGAGGGAGTCCGTGAAATAATTTTCAACCCCTTTAAACGGATGCCTTTCGGCAATCAACGTTCGGACCTGTCCACTCTCGTCAATGTATTTCATGACTTGGTGGAGAGTAGAGGGAACGATGGAATTGCGGTGAATCCATGGTCGTCCCAGCAACAGGTTGTAGGAGGTGTCCGCGTCAATGACGTAACACGTCACTTCCGACTTGAGGCTCCCGATCTGGCATTTGAGCTTGATCTTCCCCATTGGGCGGGAGCTGTTGGCATTGAACCCGTAAATAGTCGTCTGGGTAGGGCTCAGACGATGGGTAGGAATGCCTAGAAATTGCATAACCCGGCGAGGTGTGATACTCAGCGCGGACCCTGGGTCTACCTGGATGCGGTTCACCTCGGATGACCCAATATACCCTGTGAAGTATAGGGGTCGGTCATGCTTCCCTTTAACCTGCATGTCATCTGTTGTGAAGGTGATGCAGGGAGCATTTGGGGAGGCGTGGAGGCAATCCTCTACATCTTCCTCCCTTGGCACACGAGTCATGAAGACCTCAGCGTTTGCCAAAGCTTCTTGTAGAGCCTCTCTGGTTGACTTTGATAGCCTCAGGAGTTCATACAAGGTGATGCGTGCCGGGATGTTGGCTAGTTGAGCCAAGACGTCGAAGCGGTAAGGTGTCGAGGATCCTTCCGTTACACCTTTTGCAAGAACTCGAGAAAACCGAGTTTCTTTCTGTTTCTCCCAGGCTGTTTAGAGGAGGGCTTGGCTGGTTCCACGGCTGGTTGCGGAGAAGCCGCTGCTGTCTCGCCGTACTGCTTTAAGTATGCCTGTCCTGAACGGGTCCCCGCCGTAGGTTGGCTGGGCTCTGCGGCCAGGACTATTGTTTCCTCTTCTGAGTCAGTCAGCGAGGGAACATCAGTGTCCGCTTCTCGAGAGGAGGCGCATATCACATGGCAAGATGAAGCCTTCCCTTTGCCTTTGGACTTCCTGTTGGTCACAGTCGTCCATTGTTGCTCGTCGACGAGGTCAGGGTGGACCCACATGATTTCCCCTCGAGGTGTAGGGACGGGTACCAAGCCTTTCTCCTGCTGCTGATGAGGGTCTGTGTTGACCACCCTCAGTTCTCCTTTCGGGACAGAGATCACCCCACGGGTGTCGGGGGTCGTGTCCCAAACTGGAGAATCGACGTCATGTTGGCCGTCATCTTCTTCTGCTCCGGTCGGAGTTTAATACCTCCGCGTCAATCAGAGCTTGAAGGATGTCCTTAAAGACGTAGCAGCTTTTGGTAGGATGACCGAGCATCCTGTGGTATAAGCAGTAGGTGGGATTGTCGGTCTTGCCGACTTCCTTCGGGCGCCTAATTTCAGGGAGCTTCAGTCGATTGCTCTTGTTGAGTAGCTTGAAGAGCGAATCGACGTGTTCCTCCTTGAAGGAATACTGCTTGTTGGGGCGTGGCTGGCTTGAAGAAACCACTTGCCCTGCCTGTTTGAGGTTTGGTGGGAGATTTGGTCTCCGTCGCCAAATTATCCTTCCGCTTCGTCTGGAGGGAGGTGTCTGGTGCACGCCTTGTCGACCTCTCTGGCCTGGGCTTGCCTTCTTCCGCTCTGACGCGGGCGACAATCTCCTCAGCCTGTTCACCTTGCTGGACTAATTGTTTCCAGGTGCGGCTTTCAGCAACTCCTATTTGAGCAAGGAGTGAGGTTTGGAGATTATGGCGACATGTTTCCACCAGGGTGGCCTGGGTCATGCCGCTTGGACATCGGAGTGCCATGTTCCGAAATCTTTCTACGAAAGACTTGACGGACTCTCCCTTTCGCTGTTTTGTAGCTAAAAGGGTAGGCATTGTGACCTCCGAATCATCTTCGAAGAAGCGTGTCAGAAACAACTTCTCCAAGTCGCCCCAGTTCTTGATTGAACCTTCTGGGAGCTTCATGAACCATTCAAAGGCCAACCCTTTCAGGGTGCCGATGAACAGTCGCGCCAGGATGGCATCGTTATCTACCACATTCCCGGTCTGGGATTTGAAGTAGTAGATGTGCTGGTTGGGTGACCCCTTCCCGTCAAATGCTTGGAGAGTTGGAGCCTTGAACTTAGGAGGGTACGGGACTAAGTCCCACTCAGCCGGATAGGGCCGGACTACTCCAGCTTCTTGGAGGCCTTTACGGTTGGTAAGGGCCTCGAGGCGCTGCTCCAGTTGACTCATTCTTTTAGCATGAGCCTTTCCCGGGGTCTGGTCACTTCTTGCCTGCGACGAGGGCTTGGACACATCCGAGGTAGATCGTCGTGTCTCGTCAGAAGATTCGGAGGGTGGGCTTCCTCCCTTTCTCCCTTTCCCCTTCGGTCGTCTAGGAGGAGATCTCGCTCTTTCTTCAAGCAATTTCTCAAGCATATGCTTGAGGGAGTCAATGGATCTCTGTTGAGAGGCGATTATATCCATCTGGTGCTTCTGCGTCTGTTCTAAACGCCTGGTCGTCTCCTCAGGAGTGTCGGCCATGTAGGCGGAAGCCTCCTTCTCGACGGAAGAGTTTGAAGCCTGCGACTCCACTATAGCGGAGTGAGAACCACCCATTCTAATGCCGCGGGCTAAGGCATTATAGTCAATTGGGGGAATGGCCCCTGTCCGGGTGCGAGTGTGTTGATACACCCCCTCGGCTCAGAGTCAGATTCCTCTGAGTTGTCCATCAGTTGTTTCCCCTTGCTTCTGCTAGTCATGTTTGCAGTAAGCTCCGGGTATTCAACATTTGAGAAGGTTCTCCTCCTGTGGGAGCGTCTTCTTTTGGCTGACGGGGGAATCAGGGTCAGCTGTCTAATTAAAGACGGCTGGTGCACGCCTGACTCGCAATGGCATCCAGAGAGCATCCGGATGAGCTGTTGACAGCAGCATGGAGAAGTGATCTGATTGGCACTCCTTTTCCTTGTAAAATAATCCCTCAAATCTGTGGGAGGGGGATTAAAGAGACTGGTCTCGCAACGTCGACGACGGGAGACAGTCATGTGCTGTTCAGCCTGGACACAGGTTTCAGAAACGCGGCTGTTGCGTCGCGGCTGCGTCACGCGCGTCTGGCGTCTCTGTTGATATGAGACGCGACTTTCGCGTTGCTGTCTGCTGCGTTGGAGCAGAGAGACTTGGGAGAGAGTGGGCTGCTGGGCCCCACGCCTGTGGGCGCGTGCTTCCTGCGTTTGACGAGACGCAGAAGCTTCGCTTTGGCGTTTGGCAAGTTGGTCTCCAGAAGGCCCAACTTGGGGAGTCTCGCGTTTGGGTCGCCAAACACGGACCTCTCGCACTGGACGAGGTGCGGGCAAGGCATCGGATCGTACGCTGCGTTCAACCCCAGTCAGAAAACCAACGGTTCCGACCGAGTGTTGACGCGCGCGTCTTCTCTGTCGACGCTCAGCATTCCGATTGCGCCGTGGAGGAAGAGAGAAGCCAACAACTTCCTGGTTTGTAGAACCAGGGGTGTTTGCCACGCGGGTCTCCCGAGAGACGCTGACGCGGGCGTTCTGTGCGACACGGTCGATCGCACCAGTAGATGTGCCGGGGACCACGCGGGCCTTCAGAGAGGCGTTGGCGCGTGTGTTCTGCGCGACGCGGTTGATCGCAGCAGAGGAGTCTGAGGTTACGCGGGCCTTCTGGGAGGCGTCGGCGCGTGAACCAAACTTGGCACAGTGGGCAGCAGGAGCACCCGACAGAGCCTCAGATTGGGCTTCAGGGGGCTGTCCACTTGAGACCCTGCGGCAGACGCGGGTCTTTGGGCTCTTGGAGCCAGAAGAGAGGAACTCTTCATACTTCGCCTGGTCGAACTCGACGACGAGGATTCGACCATTTTCCCCTTACGGAGAACGTCATCTTGCACCACGGTGCGCTCGTCAGTAACGAAGGTAGTCCCCAGCGGAGTCGCCATCTCTTGTAGGGGCCGGAAAATTTGGTGGTCGGAGAAAGTGGTTTTAGCTGTAAAAGATTTCCTTGATTCAAGCGAAACGATTACAACCAAAAGAACTACTCTTCCCTCTTTTCCAGTTACAAGGGAGGGAGGATGTCTGAATCTTCCCTTTGTTTAAAGCTGGGTTCTTCGTGTGGCGATGGAGAGTGAATCTTGTTCTCCGTTGACCAGATGACCGTCCTGGACCGTCGGGGGTCTTCTCTTCGGTCGGTAGAAAGAGTAACTCAGCTCCGTCTACCAAAACTCTCAAAGAGGAGGTAGGCGAAGAGCGGCTAGTACTCAGTAAGCTCGCTGAAGAGTCGTGCTTCCCTCTTGATGATCCTCTTGCCTGGATTCGATCGATTTTGATGATGCCTTGACCCAAGTTTCGATCTTATCTCAAAGCTCTCTCCCTTCAAAACTCCGATCTTCGCCCCCTCCTCATAGCAAACAAGGCTATTTATAGGGGTCTCAGGGGGTGAAGGTGCCTCCTGAAAACGCTCCCGAATGAGGGGCCACTACCCGCTACATGCGCGGTGACTAGCCCCGCAATCAGGGCAGTTGCAACTGAGACGCGGGCGTTGGGCCGAACGCGCCTTGAAGTTTGAGACGCGGGCGTCGAGCCAAACGCGCCTTGAAGTTTAAGACGCGGGCTTCGGGCCTTCACGTCTGGATGCTGAGGCGCGGGCGTCGGGCCGACGCGCCTTGATGTTGAGACGCGGGCTTCGGGCCGACGCGTCTGAACGTTGAGACGCGGGTGTAGAGCCAACGCGTCTTAATGCTGAGACGCGAGCATTGATTCCTCGCGTCTTAGAGCTTGAGACTCTGCTTCCTTAATGGCTGGTCTGTTAGTCATTTTTAGACAGCCTACAGTCCCAACCCTCGTGTCGAGCTGCCCTACACGTACCTTATTGCTTGGTACGTGATGCATTGCCCTTCTTTGATGACGGCAGCGCGTTGGAGGGAGAATTCTGTCCCTTTCGTACAGCGGTTGGAGGGTTCAAAATGGCGTGATCCTTATATATATTACGTCCGGAAGTGCCTTTCAGACCCTGCCAACTACCAGCTCAATCGCTGCCTCCTCCAGATCCCTGATGCATCTTTCGGGGATCTACTTGTTGATTCTGTTGGCCCAGATGACTTCACGAGGTTATCCGCGGGGGCCTTCTGGTGGTTGCTAAATATCCGGCCCGGATATGTGCTTTTCCGGCAGGGGACGTCATGTACCATTGAGCCGTACATGCCGAGTCGCTTCGCTCGACAGTTCGGCTATGATCAGCTCTATGTCGGGAACCCCAATGCTAGACTCGCCTTCGAAGGGAACCTGTTCGAGGGTGCTCGGCCTGGTACTATAGTGTGGCTGGAGGGACGGGAGTATCTTTTCGTCTACCTCTCGAGGGGCCCAAGTGCCGTACGAGTTTCAGCTTCTGTACTTGGTACTCTCAAGCCATCCAAATGCCAGACTTTTTCCTAGCGTCTTCATGCATTGAGAGCATCAATGCAAGTCTCGAGGCCAGGACTGATTCTAGTAAACCGACGAAACTCGTAGAACAGTACCTGAAGGCCCAAAGGAGGTCGGGCGAAGATCGAGGAGGGAGCCCCCAGCAGTGAGGGCGGAGCCGCGACCGGCAAGGGCAGAGCCACCAGCGACAAGGGTGGAGCCACCAGCCAGGAGGGAGGAGCCGCGGGCCAGGAGGTCTAAGCAGTTGGCGAGCAAGCGTCATCGACGCTCTGCTTCTATCGCTGAGCCTGCCCCAAAGAAGGCTCGGAGGGATTTGACGGCTGAAGTCTCTCAATCCAGAGACATCTCTGCTGGAGTCGAGGCTCCTCCTGAAGACGTCCCTGTTAGGGTTGAGGAACCGTCGGAAGATGAAGATTTCCCCACCCTAGTCCGTGCTCCTAGGTCGCGCAGCAAGACCGTGGAGGAAGGGGAGCTTGTTGAAGAGTCCACCGCCGCCGAAGATGACGAGTCACTGGAGGTTGACATAATGACTGGAGGGGATGTTGAGATTGCAGGCCTCTCAGCTCAACCCGAGCCTTCTTCTGCTCATGATGGGAGAGACGAGGCACAGCAGCCGGGGTCTCCTAGCATCTTCATTTCCAGTCTTAGGGCAGTCGACCCTAGTCCTACCACTGGGGTGATTGGAGGTAAGGCTCCTGTTGCGGAGCTTCCTCGCGTTGCGCTGTCGTCTTCTTCATTATCGGGGGAAAGCGACTTCGAAGACGAGACCGACTATGGCGATGAACCCGCTCTTCCTGATCAGAGCAAATTCTTCCACATCTCGGAGGAGGAAATACATGAGGGTGAGCCATCGACTGCACCATCGCTGGCGATTATCCCTACTGAAGGTATTCTTTCCATCTTCTGTTTAATTTTCTCTTTGCATATTGAAGAGGATGTTCTAACATTCTTCTTTTATGCTGCAGGGCCAACCGAAGATGCTGAGGCTACAACCTCCTCGCGTATCGAGGAGATGGTGAAAGAGTTGACCCGGCCCGAGGGGATTGAGGTCTCGGCTGCTGAGATACCCTCAAAGGGGGCAGCTGTTGAAACTGGGGAGCCTTCCACTCTGCCAGAAGAGGAAGTAACCACTGAGGCTGAGGAGGCTCTCACTCTGCCAGGCGAGGAGGTTACTGCTGAAGCCGAGGAGACTTCCGCTCCGCAGGATTTGACGTCTCCGGACCTCCAACCTGGTAAGGCAGCTCTGATGCTTTAAATGTTTAGCTCTTCTATCATTGTGGCTAACATCGCGATAACTTGCAGAGAGGACCGAGGGGGTTCAGGTGGAGGGTCCGATGGTTGGCACCCTTCCAGAAGGCCATACAGCTCAGGTCTCGGTGGAGGTTTCTGAGGAGGTCGTGCTTACTACTCCCTCATTGGTCGTGGAGGCTCCTGCAGAGGTAGTACCTCCGGAAGCGTCAGCGGCCGGTCCAGCTCTGGTTGTCTCGACGGCCAGCACGACTCTTGTGCGAGGAGATCCGCCTTATATCCCCTATCCTGTGACAGAAAAGGGGTCGGGAAGCTTCCTAGGTGGTGAAGACATGGGGGAACTGGCACGTCAGATGGTGCAGCAATTCTTCGCTTCGATGGGATCATGTATTGATCTCATCTTACGTGGAAACAGCTCGTTCCAATTTGCCCAGACGCTTCTTAAAAATCTGGTCGTGAACGTCGAATTAACCGGAGGCCCTTCACTTGCCAAGGCGTGTCTACGGGTGGTAGAGCAACTGGGAGACTACCTGCAGGAGCTGGAGTCTTTGGAAGATGCTGGCTCTTTTAGTGAGGCCCAGGCCACCCTGACTAGGCTCCTAGCTGCTCAAGAACGAGAGCGACAGGAAGCGGAGGCACAAATCGCTGCAGAGATCCGCAATCTCGAATATTCCCAGGCTGAATGTCAGAAACTAGCTGGCGATTCAAGGGAATCCGAGCTTGTCATGCAGAGCACAGAGCAAGTCATCATCAGGGCTCGGGACACCATTGCCAAGGCAGAAGTGGTGCTTGCGCTCAATGAGGAAAAGCTTGCTATCATCAAAAAGCAGCTAGAGGAGCAACAAGCTGCTAGGGCGCGAGCTGAAGAGAGTCTGTCTCTACATTCTTCCAGGGTGGAATCTCTGCGAACGCAGCTGGCCGCAAGAAATTTCTTATCCGAAGAGGAGCTGCGGGACCGGGCTATTATGGAAGCTGAAAGGACGCGCCAACACGAGATTCACCGCCTTAGGGAACAAATCCGTACCTTGGCGAACCAGGACATTTAGCCTTCTTTTCTTTTCCCCCTTTTTTTTTGTAAAGAAGAGGACACTCTGTTTAGAGTGTTTGTATCCACTTTTACTGTTTATAATAAAAGTTTGAAAAATTTTGCTCCATCTTCTTTGCTCAGCTGTAGGCGAATCCAACTCCTTGGTAACTGGCACTTAGGTAAGACTAAGTCCTGTTAATGAAACGCGGGCTTGACTCTGAGTCTTCTTAATGAGACGCGACATTGATCCATAAAGTGAGACGCGGTCGTCAGTCCACAGGAACTTAGATTTACTAAGTCCTTTTGATGAGACGCAGCGTCAATCACAGAGTGAAACGCGGTCTTCTTGATGAGACGCAGCTTTGATCTATAAAGTGAGACGCGGTCGTCAGTCCATGGAGTGAGACGCAGCGTCAATCACAGAGCGAAACGCGGTCTTCTTGATGAGACGCAGCATTGATCCATAAAGTGAGACGCGGTCGTCAGTCCATGGAGTGAGACGCAGCGTCAATCACAGAGTGAAACGCGGTTGCTAAGAAAGACGCGGATCGATCAGACACGGGATACGCAGCCTCGAGCGACTTTCCCATCTGCGTTCAATGCAGCATGACTTTAAAAGATTTTTAGGAGTTCTTTGAACGTCAAGTCTTCACCGTCGATTGGGGTTCCGGGTCATCCGTTGCTTCCCAAGACAGTTATCCACGCGTCAGCCTCTTATTGGGTTCAGGCGTTAATGCTCTTGCATGCAGAACCGACGCTGGCGGTTGAAAAACCGGCGCACTTCGACGGTTTCCAAAGCAGCGCTCCACGCGTCCGTTTTTGATTGGGCTTTGACAGTTGTGCGCGACGGTTCCGATTGATGCCCCATTAATGACAGTTATTAGGGACTGCCTATAAATAGAGTGCACCCTCTCCCTCTTCAACAATCCAACTTAGACTGTTTTCATTTGTTTTGCTCCGAGAGAAGTCTTGCCTTGAATTATCTTTCAGAGAACCATCTTCATGGATGAAGGTGACCCCATGGATGAAGATGACCCAGAGCTCTCATGCCTCTGTTTGGTCTCTTCAGAAGGAATCCTCTCTCATGTCATCTTGCGCATCCGCGTTTGGATGCAGAGAGGTCAACTCTGGACAGAGGTTTCTGCTGGTATGTCACCCCGATGATGTCCATAGCCTGTATTTTGGCATAGGCATCTGAATGAAATTCTGGTGCATTCCTATTCTGGAATTTGTGCTGGTGACTTGAACTTTTCTGAACGCGGGCTCTTGACGCTGGCTTTGCTCATGGTTATTGCCTTGGCGCGTTTCAGACCTGAATCTTGCAACTCCTGTTCACCCAACAGAGAGATGGCAATTTTCGGCGTTTGAAGTTTTTCGCGTCTATTATATTAGACGCGGGTGCAAACTGAGACCGCGTTTGAATCCTGGGAGTGGCACAGTTTTAACTCGCGTCTGTTTCTGCTGACGCGGTGGTTTGACTGTGCAGATCATTTCCGCGTCTGAAGTCTTCAATGACTGCCGCGTCTGTTACTTAGTTTTCTTTAAAGTATACTAAGTTCCAGATTTTCTGATTCTCTTATTTGTTCTTTGTAGGTTCGCTGGTCTCCTGGAAGAGTGCTTCAACCGGCGAGCTTGCTCAATGTTCGTTTGTAAGAGAGTAAATTATGGTCCTCGTCGTTTGTAAGAGAGTAAATTATATCTCTGACGAGGACCCAAATCTCGCCAAGGTCTCTTCAGATCTCCTGCACCACTCTTGCCTGATGGCAAGAGATGGTCAGGTCAAGTATGACGGCGAGGAGGTTCCGGCGGTTGCGGTGGCGGAGAGGATCCTCTTCCTCTCCCATCCCAGAAGTAACATCAAGGACAGTCCATGTCCTTTGGATGGCCTGCTGGGGAAAGATCAACTCTTGAACGAAGGGTTGCAGGCTCTTCTGTTGCCGCTGGACCTAGTGGAGGGTAGCATCCTTTGTGATGACTCCTAAACTTCCTCTCTCACCCCAGAAGTGACTCCATGTTTGTTGGATGGTCTGCTAGGGAAAGAGACGCGCCTGAACGAAGGGTTGCAGGACCTTCTGTTGCCACCGGACCTCAAGAACACCATTGCTCTTAGCTTAGTCAGCTAGGGCGCTTTCGAAGTTGGCGTCGTGCATCAAAGTGCAATCGGTTCCAACAGTCGCCACAATTTGGCACTTCTTCAGACATCATGCACTTAGGATCAGATGCGGCTTCAAGGAGTGAGTACGGCCTCAGAGAGAGAGAGGGACTTCTTTGTACTCCTTAATTGTAACACTCAATCTTATTGTATAAGAGAGCGTTTTGTATCACTTTCATGTGTTTGGATATGAATAAAAGTGACACTTTTCTTTTTGCCTCTTTCTGTTGTCTTGAATGTTTTGTTTTAGAAGCAAAAGAATGATTTTGGTGGACCCGCCACTTTATAAAAGAAAGTGACAGGGGGAATGCGTACTCCCAGAGAAGGTGAACTTTTGTCAAGTGTCTAGGATCGACTTGATTCAAGGTCAGCTGGGGAATTTGATAAAACATTGTCAGCGGTGTAATGTTGACCTAACAATGTCTTTGGGTGGACCTGTTATTCTGTTGAAGAGAATAACAAGTGAAACTAGACCCACGAGGAATCTAGTAAAGCTTTTACCGTTAGAGGTGTGATATTAACTTAACGGGTTGGAGATAGTCTTGTCAGAAGTGTGGTGTTAACTTGACAAGGATGTGAGTCAGAGGTGTGATATTAACTTAACTCAGAATGTCACTGTCATTGGTGTAATGTTTAACTTAACAGTGAGGTAATGCTAGAGGTGTGATGTTGAACTTAGCATAGGTCATCTCGGCTTAGACGAGGAAGTCGAGGAACGGTCATGGCCATAGGTGTACTGTTGAACTTAGCGATGACTCGGATGCTAGAAGTGTAGTGTTAACTTGGCATCGTCCATTTCAGCTTCGATACGGAAGTCTGAAGAAAGGTGACTATCAGAGGTGTGATATTAACTTGACAGGCACTCGATGTACTGTTTAGAGGTGTAATGTTAACTTAAACAGTAGTTTGTCAGAGGTGTAATGTTAACTTGACAAGAATTGGCTCGTGATAAGAGCAATTTGAGGACCTGTCATTCTATTGATGAGAATTGACAAGTGGAATTTGAAATGCCAGAGGTATAGTGTTAACTTGGCAAATTTGAGAGTTTGTTACTCTATGCAGAGTTAACAAGCAAAGTTTATACCCGACAAAGGGTATTCATTACCAGAGGTATAGTGTTAACATAGTAATGATTGCACTTTGTGGTCCTACCATTCTATGGATGAGAATTGGTAAGGGACTTTGGAGGAAAGAGTGGACTCGAGTCCACTTAGGATTTTTAGCAAACCCTCAGCTATCAACGGATTTGATATGCCTTTACCAACTACCGTTTGAGTTGGGCTAGCCATGCTATTCCCCTCAGCATGATGAGTTGTCGAGGACTTATGTTGGGCTTAAAGACCAACATTTTCCTCTATCCTTAGCCGTCGAGGGCGTCGGATCAAATGGGAACGTGTCCCTTAGGATTTTTAGCAAATCCTCAGCTGTCAACGGGTTTGACATGCCTTTACCAACTACCGTTTGAGTTGGGCTAGCCATGCTATTCCCCTCAGCATGATGAGTTGTCGAGGACTTATGTTGGGCTTAAAGGCCAACATTTTCCTCTATTCTTAGCCGTCGAGGGCGTCGAATGTTTGATCAGAGGTGTACTTTTAACTTGATCGGAAGAAGAGTACTATTAAGGATAGTACTTCTTCAAGAATTTGCCATTGATCGGCATCATGAGTGTATCACCATTTGAAGTTATGAGGCGATATGATCCATTT
Source organism: Agave tequilana (assembly GCA_038442645.1). NCBI lineage: Eukaryota > Viridiplantae > Streptophyta > Magnoliopsida > Asparagales > Asparagaceae > Agave > Agave tequilana. The sequence goes on along the minus strand of JAVJIF010008153.1, from coordinate 115,805 downwards.
GAGTAGACTGACTCTACTACAAATGGTCCCTCCCATTTGGGCTGAAATTTCCTTTTGTCTTGTGCGTCATGACCATGGGTCTTCGGACAGCTAAGACAAGGTCGCCTTTCTTGAAAGTTCGCGCTTTGACTTTCTTGTTGAAGGCTCTGGTGATACGAGCTTGGTAAAGCTCGATTTGTTATTGGGCCTGCAAACGCTTGTCGTCTAAGGCTTCCAACTCCTGGAGTCGCTGCTGATGCTTCTCCTCAGTTGTCATTTCCGCTGTCAAGGCGACGCGTAGAGAGGGAATTTGAATTTCCAGTGGAAGGACGGCTTCGTATCCGTATACCAAGGAAAATGGCGTGGCTTTAGTTGGGGTTCGCACCGTTGTGCGGTAGGCCCATAAGCATTCACCCAGCTTGTCGTCCCAGTCTCGTTGACTTTTCGAGACGAACTTTTTGAGAAGCTTGCCAATAGTCTTGTTGAAGGCTTCTGCAAGACCGTTAGCAGCAGGATAGTATGCCGTTGAGGACACACTCTGGATTCTGAACTTCGCGCAGAATCTCTGGAAAGCCTGGCTGATGAACTGGGGTCCATTGTCATGGATGATACACCGAGGCACACCGAAGCGGTAAATAACGTGATGTTTCACGAACTTGATCACGTTAGAAGATTTCACCTCTTTCAAAGGGATAGCTTCGGCCCACTTAGAGAAGTAATCGGTTATCGCTAGAATGAACCGATGTCCTTTCGATGATGGTGGGCTGATAGGGCCAACTACGTCCATCCCCCACATTTCAAACGGCCAAGTAGAGGTCGTTGAGTGGAGGTACCCTGGTGCTTGATGGATGAAATCGCCGTGTATTTGGCAGGCATAACATCTCTTAGCATAAGCGACAGCATCGGCAATCATCTTGGGCCAATAGTAACCCATCCTTTGGAGTCGATGTGCCAATTTCGGGCCAGGTTGATGAGCTCCACAAGTACCATCGTGGGCTTCTTTCAATACTCCTTGGGCTTCTTTTGATGAGAGGCATCGGAGCAGGATCCCGTCATGCGATCGACGATACAATGTTCGCGAAATCGCATTATAGTAGAATTTGGGGGCTTTCCTCCGAATGGCGGCCGCCTCCTTGGTGTCTTCGGGCAGAATGCCGTATAAGACAAAATCAATGTAGGGGAATCGCCAGTCTTTAAGCTCTAGACCGGTTGACACTTCAAGTGTTTCTTTACCGCGACGATCTTCCGCTGACCCCGGATAGTCTCCGAGGGGAATTTTTGGACAGTATAGGTCGTGGCTATAGACGAATACTTTCTCCATTGCTCCAGCTGGAAGAGCTAAGGAAGCAGCGAGGGATGCGAGTGCATCCGCATGTGCATTTTGCCTGCGCAGTACATGGTCGATGTAGAAGTTTGAAAACCTTTCGGCCATGTGAATTGTCGCGTTGTAGTAGGGTACTAGATCTTCATGTCTGGCCTCGTACTCTCCGCGAACTTGGCTGACGATGAGTTTAGAGTCACCGTAAGCCTCGAGATTTTTAACGCCAATCTCATCGGCGAATTGCATCCCAATCAAAAGAGCATTGTATTCTGCCACATTGTTGGAGCAGGGCTCGGTTAACGAGATAGCTCGGGGAATCACATAATTTTGTGGGGAGACGAGTACTACTCCTACCCCCGCTACTACGTGTCCCTTTGGGCTTGTCCTTGATGCACCGTCGAAGAAAAGTTGCCATACTTGACTTTCGAACAACGTCTGAGTCAGGCAGACTTCGGCGGCCTCGTCTGGGAGATCCTCATATAGTTTGGCTGCCCTCGGATCGGGGTGTTCAGCTAAGAAGTCCGCCACCGCTTGCCCCTTAATAGCCTTTTGTGGCAGAAAATGCATCTCATATTGTGATAGCAATATGGCCCATTTTGCCAGCCGGCCATTTAGTGAAGAAGGCTTTGTCATAAGTAACCTCAGAGGGTTGACTTTTGATATGACATTTATAGTCTGGCCTACCAGATAGTGTCGCATTTTCTGAATGGCGAACACTAGTGTCAGACATTCCTTCTCGATCGGGTTGTACCGATGTTCGGCTCCGATCATTGTTCTACTCAGATAGTAGATTGCCTGTTCTCGTCCTTGTTCATCATTTTGAGCTAGTAGAGCTCCCAGGAATGATCCATTGCTCGGACGTACACCAGGAAAGGCTTTCCGGACACCGGAGCTGCAAGGACTGGTGGTTGGGTGAGGTAGTGTTTGATCTCCTCAAACGCTTTTTGACAAGCGTCGTCCCAAATGAATGAAACACCCTTTTTCATCAGCTTGGCGAAGGGTTGGCATCTCCCGGAAAGGTTTGATATGAACCTGCGGATGTACGCCAATCGTCCTTGTAATCCCCTGAGCTCCTTGAGGCTTCTGGGGGGTTGCATCTCTTGGATAGCGCGGACTTTCTCTGGATCCAAATAGATTCCTTTGGAAGTCACAACAAATCCTAGGAATTTGCCACTGGCTACCCCCAGGAAGGATTTGGTGGGGTTCATCTTCAATTGATGAGCCCGCATGATGTCGAAGACCACCTTCAGGTCTGCTATGTGATCACCTTTAGTGCGACTCTTCACCGCGATGTCATCGACATAGCATTCCACCGTTTTCCGCATTTGCTGATGGAAAATGGCGTTCATGGCCCTTTGGTATGTTGCCCCTGCATTTTTCAGTCCGAAGGGCATGACGGTGTAACAATATACCCCTAGAGGAGTCCTGAAGGAGGTATGCTTTTCGTCATCGGGATACATCTTGATTTGATTGTATCCTGAGAACCCGTCCATAAAGGACATTCGCTCGAATCCACAAGTATTGTCAATCATGACATCTGTGATTGGCAATGGGAATTCGTCTTTGGGGCAGGCCTCGTTTAGATCACGGAAGTCGATGCAGATCCGGATCTTCCCGTTCTTCTTGGCGACGGGGACGATGTTGGCTACCCAGTCGGGATGTTGTTCTTCCCGGATGAAGCCAGAATCGATGAGCTTTCTGACTTCTGATTGAATTGCCTCCATTATCTCTGGACGGAACCGTCGCTGCTGTTTTTTAACAGGCTTCATGTCCGGATTGATGTTGAGGCGATGCATAGCCACTTGAGGATCAAGTCCAGGCATGTCCTCATAATTCCAGGCGAAGACATCTATATACTCTTGTACAAGAGATATTAGATCTTTCTTCTCTGGAGGCGACAGGCCGTCACTTATGAAGATGGGCTTGGGGTTGGTCTCATCTCCTAGGTTGATCTGAACAACCTTGTCATCTGTGGGTGGCTCACGCTGTTCAAAGCGGATATCCCAAAGAGCATTCAAATGTTTGATCCAAGGATCTGTATCAGGTTGGATCATTTCTTCAACTTCATCTTCCAGATGGCCTGTTGAAACCATGTTTACTGAAAGCCCTTTGAAGATGTTGCCGACACTGACATCTGACCCCCATGATGACGTGTCTGAAGAGCAATCGTTGCTCGACGATTCTTGAGAATCAGAGGCTGATGGGACCGGAGTTGATACATAGCCCAACCCCCTGCGCGTCCGATGATAATAATCGGGGGCCTTCCCTTTTGGCACAAAGGATCGAAGTAGCGTCCTCCTTCCTTTGCCGAAGTTCAACCCGGGCTTGTTGGTTATATCGTACCCCATTTGCTTCATCATTCTGAGTGCCTTTGATTCATAATGGTCGAGCTGAGGGATTCCTCCTCGCTTTCTGATTCTTCGCGGGGCATTGGTTCAGACGAGATTCGCCCAAAAAGTATTGGTCTTTGGCCTTTTCGTCTTGCCGGAACCAAGAATATAGACTCCTGCGCATCGCCATTATCCTGGTATGTCCCGAAAGATGATTTTACTGGTACATGCAATGATGTCAAAGCATCCATTGCCGACCAGATGTCATCGTCTACGTCGGTAGTAGTATCCGACGGTATAGAATCGGATGCACACGCAGAAAAATATTCAAAGTCTAGATTCTCATTAATATACCAACCGCCTGCATCGTTGGTGGTATTATCAACATCGAGCTTATTAGTGCTCTTTACAAGTGGTTTTAACTCCCACAGGCACTTTTCTTGCTCGGGCTCAGTGTCAGCCTCATTACCAGAGTCTGGCGCCTCCAGTTGCGGGGTTTCGTCCACCGGATCCTGATATAAAAGGGAATCCGTGAAATAATTCTCAACTCCCTTGAACGGATACCTTTCGGCAACCAACGTTTGCACCTTACCACTCGCGTCAATGTATTTCATGACTTGGTGAAGAGTGGAGGGAACGATGGAGTTGCGGTGGATCCATGGTCGTCCTAGCAGCAGATTGTAGGAAGTGTCGGCGTCGATGACGTAGCATGTCACCTCCGACTTGAGGCTCCCAATCTGGCACTTGAGCTTGATCTTCCCCATCGGACGGGTGCCGTTGGCATTGAACCCGTAGATGGTCGTCTGTGTAGGGCTCAGACGGTGAGTAGGGATGCCGAGGTGTTGCATGACTCGGCGGGGCATAATGCTCAATGCGGACCCTGGATCTACCTGAATGCGGTTCACCTCAGATGATCCGATGTAACCTGTGAAGTACAGGGGTCGATCATGTTTCCCTTTCACCTGCATATCATCTGCCGTGAAGGTGATGCAGGGGGCATTCTGGGAAGTGTGGAGGCAGTCCTCTACATCTTCCTCCTTCGGCACCTGGGTTACGAAGGCCTCAGCATTCGCCAGAGCTTCTTGCAGAGCCTCTCTGGTTGACTTTGATAGCCTCAGGAGTTCATACAAGGTGATGCGTGCCGGGATGTTGGCTAGTTGAGCCAAGACATCGAAGTGGTAAGGTGTCGAGGATCCTTCCGCTGCACCTTTTGGAAGGGCTCGAGAGAACCGAGTCTCCTTCTGCTTTGCCACAGGTGGCTTTGCGGAGGGCTTGGCTGATTCTACGGCTGGTTGCGGAGAAGCCGCTGCCGTCTCGCCGTACTGCTTCAAGTATGCCTGTCCTGAACGGGTCCCCGCCATCGGTTGGCTGGGCTTTGCGGCCAGGACTATTGTTTCCTCTTCTGAATCAGTCAGCGAGGGAACATCATCCTCTGCTTCTCGGGAGGAAGCACATACCACATGGCAGGACGAAGCCTTTGCCTTGCCTTTGGACTTCCTGTTGGTTACAGTAGTCCATTGTTGTTCATCGACGAGGTCAGGGTGGACCCACATGGTTTCCCCCTGAGGTGTAGGGACGGCTACCAAGCCCTTCTCCTGCTGCTGGTGAGGGTCTGTGTTGACCACTCTTAATTCTCCTCTTGGAATAGGAGTTACCCCCGCAGGCGTCGGAGGTTGTCTCCCGAACTGGAGAACCGACGTTACATTGGCCGTGACCTTCTTCTGCTCTGGTCGGAGCTTGAGCACCTCCGCGTCAATCAAAGCCTGAAGAATGTCCTTGAAGACGTAGCAGCTTTTGGTAGGATGTCCTAACATCCTGTGGTACATGCAGTAGTTGGGATTGTCGGTCTTGCCGACTTCCTCCGGGCGTCTAATTTCAGGGAGTTTCAGTCGATTGCTCTTGTTGAGTAGCTTGAAGAGCGAATCGACGTGTTCCTCCTTGAAGGAATACTGCTTGTTGGGGCGTGGCTGGCTTGAAGAGCCACTTGCCCTGCCTGTTTGAGGTTTGGTGGGAGATTTAGTCTCCGTCGCCAAATTATCCTTCTGCTTCGTCTGGAGGGAGGTGTCTGGTGCCGGTGCACGCCTTGTCGACCTTTCCGGCCGCAGCTTGCCTTCCTCTGCCTTGACACGGGCAACAATCTCCTCAGCCTGTTCACCCTGTTGGACTAACTGCTTCCAGGTGCGGCTTTCAGCAACTCCTATTTGAGCAAGGAGTGAGGTTTGGAGATTGTGGCGGCATGTTTCCACCAGGGTGGCCTGGGTCATACCGCTTGGGCACCGGAGTGCCGTGTTCCGAAATCTTTCCACGAAAGATTTGACGGACTCCCCTCTCCGCTGTTTGGTAGCTAAAAGGGTGGGCATTGTGACTTCGGAGTCGTCTTCGAAGAAGCGTGTCAAGAACAGCTTCTCTAGATCCCCCCAGTTCTTGATAGAATCCTCCGGGAGCTTCATAAACCACTCAAAAGCCAACCCTTTCAGGGTGCCGATGAACAGTCGCGCCAGGATGGCGTCATTATCTACCACATTCCCGGTCTGGGATTTGAAGTAGTAGATGTGCTGGTTGGGTGACCCCTTCCCGTCGAATGCTTGGAGGGTTGGAGCCTTGAACTTAGGAGGGTATGGAACTAAGTCCCACTCAGCCGGATAGGGCCGGACCACTCCAGCTTCTTGGAGGTCCTTGCGATTGGCAAGGGCCTCGAGGCGTCGTTCCAATTGACTCATCCTCTTAGCATGAGTCTTCTCCTGGTCTTGGTCGCTTCTTGCCTGCGACGAGGGCTTGGACACATCCGAGGTAGATCGTTGTGTCTCGTCAGAAGATTCGGAGGGTGGGCTTCCTCCCTTTCTCCCTTTCCCCTTCGGCCGTCTAGGAGGAGATCTCGCTCTTTCTTCAAGCAATTTCTCAAGCATATGCTTGAGGGAGTCAATGGATCTCTGTTGAGAGGCGATTATATCCATCTGGTGCTTCTGCGTCTGTTCTAAACGCCTGGCCGTCTCCTCAGGAGTGTCTGCCATGTAGGCGGAAGCCTCCTTCTCGACGGAAGAGTTTGAAGCCTGCGACTCCACTATAGCAGAGTGAGAATCACCCATTCTAATGCCGCGGGCTAAGGCATTATAGTCAACTGGGGGAATGGCCCCTGTCCGGGTGCGAGTGTGTTGATACACCCCTTCCGGCTCAGAGTCAGATTCCTCTGAGTTGACCATTGGTTGTTTTCCCTTGCTTCTGCTAGTCATGTTTGCAATAAGCTCCGGGTATTCAACATCTGAGAAGGTTCTCCTCCTGTGGGAGCGTCTTCTTTTGGCTGACGGGGGAATCAGGGTCAGCTGTCTGATTAAGGACTGCTGGTGCACGCCTGATCCATAATGGCATCCAGAGAGCATATGGATGAGCATGACGAAGTGGCTTGATTGGCACTTCTTTTCCTTGTCAAATAATCCCTCAAATCCGTGGGAGGGGGATTAAAGAGACTGGTCTCGCGACGTCGAGGACGGGAGACAGTCATGTGCTGTTCAGCCTGGACGCAGACTTCAGGGACGCGGCTCTCATGACGCGGCTGTATGACGCGCGCGCGAGTCTCGCGTTGCTGCCTGATGCGTTTAGGCAGAGTTGCTTGAGAGAGAGTGGGCTGCTGGGCCCCACGCCTATGAGTGCGTACTTCCTGCGTTTGAAAAGACGCGGAGGTTTCACCCTGGCGTTTGATGAGTTGGTCCTCAGAGGACTCAACTTGAGGGGTCTCGCGTTTGGGTCGCCAAACGCGGATCTCACGCACTGGACGAGGTGCGGGCAAGGCATCAGATTGTACGCCGCGTCCACCCCCAGTCAGACAACCAACGGTTCCGACTTGGAGTTGACGCGCGCGTCTCCTCTGTCGACGCTCAGCATTCCGGTTGCGTCGAGGAGGTGGAGAGAAACCAACAACATCCTGGTTTATAGAACCAAGAGTGTTCACCACGCGGGTCTCCTGAGAGACGTTGACGTGGGTATTCTGCGCGACACAGTTGATCGTAGCAGCAGTGGTGCCTGGGACCACGCGGGCCTTCTGGGAGGCGTTGGCGCGTGTGTTCTGTGCGACGCGGTTGATCGCAACAGCAGTGCCTGAGGTCACGCGGGCCTTCTGGGAGGCGTTGGCGCGTGAACTTGTCTTGGCACAGTGGGCATCGGCACCCGGCAGAGCCTCAGATTGGGCTTCGGGTAGCTTCTCAGTTGAGACCCTGCGACAGACGCGGGTCTTTGGGCTCTTGGAGCCAGAAGAGAGGAACTCTTCATACTTCGCCTGGTCGAACTCGACAACGAGTGTTTCGACCATCTTCCCCTTACGGAGAACATCATCCTGCGCCACGATCTGTTCGTCAGTGACGAAAGTAGTCCCCAGCGGAGTCGCCATCTCTTGTTTGACACGGAGAGGGGTTGGCTGGTGTAACGTTTCCTGGAATCAGATGGAAAAGATTACAGCCGGCTTAATCTTCCGGTTACAAGGGAGGGGGAATATTGAATCTTGAATTCCCCCTTTGTTTAGTGCTGGGTTCTTCGTGTGGCGGTGGAGAGTGAATCTTGTTCTCCGTTGACCGGATGACTGTTCGGACCGTCGGAGATCTTCTCTTCGGTCGGTAGAGGGAGTAACTCAGCTCCGTCTACCAAAACTCTAGAAGAGGAGGTAGGCAAAGAGCGGCTAGTACTCAGTAAGCTCGCTGAAGGGTTTTCTCTCTCTCTGTCGGTGATCTCTCTTTTGCCCGATAATCGTCGACCTTAATTGTCGTCGTTAATTGTCCTCGTGCCTTAATTGTCGTCTTAATTGTCGACCCTCCTTCAATAGTGACGGGACTATTTATAGGGTTTTTAGGGGGTGATCGTGCCCCCCTAAAAGTGCTCCACGATGAGGGCCAACTTCCCCGCTACATGGGCGGCGGATGGCGCCATAATCGGGGTAGTTGCAACCGAGACGTGGGTGTCGAGCCGACGCGTCTTGATGCTGAGACGCGGGCTTCGGGCCGACGCGCCTTGATGCTGAGACGCGGGCTTCGGGCTGACGCGCCTTGATGCTGAGGCGCGGGCTTCGGGCTGACGCGCCTTGATGCTGAGACGCGGGCTTCGGCCGACGCGCCTTGATGCTGAGACGCGGGCTTCGGGCTGACGCGCCTTGATGCTGAGACGCGGGCTATCTCTCGCGTCTTGATTGTCACATTTAGCCTTGCGCCTGGATCTTGGATCTCTGTGTTTTGGTGGCTTGTCTTGGTGATTTTTAGACAGCCTACATGCTCAAAATCTGCCCAGAGCAAAAGAAGGTGACGATTATATGACATCCTAGGGATCTCCCGTTAATGCCAGCTGGAGTGATTTCCATCCTGAAAGGAAAACTAAAGGTAATCAATATTGATCCCCATCACAAGGAAGAGAAAGGTTTAGTTCCTGTTTCAACTCTACGTAGAGAGATAATGTGGGTTCATCCCGACATTATCCAAAGGGAGCAATGGACTACTGTGGCTAAAAGAAGTCCAAAGGCAAAGCTAGAGCATCTTATTACAATGTGGTGAAATGTTTCTTCGAGAAAAGTTGAGTCAGGTGTTGCCTTTCTCACCGACTCTGAAGAAGAGGAATCTGCTTTTATTGCTGATCAAGATGCCCCTCTCATGTCAAGAACTCGATTCGGTAAGCAATACTTAAAACAATACAATAAGGCGGCAGCAAGTTCATCCAAACCAGCCAAGGAGGCAACCAAACAACCCATGAAGCAACCCTTGGAGAAGCAGAAAGACTTCGTTATACCAAAAGCTCTTGAAAAAGGCAATTCCAAAGGATTATCAACTCCTTTCTGATTTGATATCTTAGCTCAGCTGGCCAACGTCCCGGCCAGGATCACTATCTATGAGCTTCTGAAACTCTCCAAGTCTACAAGAAAAGTTCTTAAAGAGGTGCCAGTAGATTCAGAGGCTTTCATAGCCCAGATTCCAGCTGTCGTGAAGAGGAAGATGCCAAACATTGACTTCAAACCTCAAAGTTTCCTTGCATTATATTCACACCAGATAACATGCAGATAAAAAGAAAACAAGACATACCCTGTATTATACGGGGTATATTGGACCATCTGAAGTAAGTTACATTCAAGTCGATTCAAGATCTACATTGAGCATTATGCCGCGCGGTCATGCATCACTTGGGGATTCCCGTCCATCGGTTGAGTGCCACCCAAATTACTATCTATGATTTCAACGCCAACGGTACATGTCCAATGGGTAAGATCAAGCTCAAATGCCAGATCAGAGATTTGAAGTCAGAAGTAACGTGTTATGTTATTGATGCTGACACGTCTTATAACTTGATCCTGGGATGTCCATGGATTCATCGTAATTTCATCGTTCCTTCTATGCTTCATCAAGTAATGAAATATGTCGATGAAGAAGGAGAGATAAGAATGTTGATCGTTGAACATTTATTCAAGGTGTAGAGAATTACGTTATAGATGACTCTCTCCTCTATCAAGACTCTCTGGAAATTATTGAGAATCCATCACCAGAAGATCCTGACTCTCGTAACAAGGTCGATGTTGAGCCAGAATCGGAAGAAGAGTGTCTTTGGTAATTGAATCCTCTTGTAAAGAGCATTGATAAGCTCGACTTTAATAACACTGCCAATGATGAAGGAAAGTGGTTGATTAATGAAGATTTATAGTTGGTTTACTTTTCTGTGTTAGCTTCTGATTCTGTACCGTCAGATACTATTACTGATGTAATAGTGATCATGTTATTACAATTAATGCCCTGACATCATTGCACACTCCAATAAGGTCATCCTTTATGGTGGCAAGTGAAGCACCTGGAGCTTTCTTCAAAGTTCCGGCCAAATACGAGGTCAAAAGCCAATCCCATTGGAAGAGTAGAGTCTGAGCCAATGACTCGCGAAAGTTCGGACGACAGTTCAAAGTCTCCATAATTTTTTTCATTGGGCAGAAGTCACACTGTATAATAGAGACATGATCTTGCCAAAAGATCTAGATTGAACTTCGGTAAAGGAAGATGAGCATTACTTCGATCTTTTGTACCGAAAAGCAAAACCCCTGACTATTATAATAAGACTCGAAGGGGATTGGAGTATGCGTCTACCTCAGTCTCATCAGATGTCTCATCAGATTCTAAGCTTGAGAAATGGGTCTGTCATGATCACTCATCAGGAACATCATCACGGGAGTCAGATAGTAACATGATGCTATCTTCAAAGGTCTTTCAGCAAACATGGTTTCAACCAGTCACCTGCAGGATAAAGATGAAGATGAAATTGAAGAAATGATCCAGTTAAACACAGATCCTTAGATCAAACACTTAAAAACTCTTTAGGACATACGCTTTGAACAGCGGGAGCCACCCACAGAGGATAAAGTGGTTCAAATTAATCTGGAAAATGAGGCTAGTCCTAAGTCTATCTTCATAAGCGAAAGCTTATTGTCCTCTGAAAAGGAAGACCTAATATGTCTCGTACGAGAATATATAAATGTCTTCGCTTGGGACTACGAGGACATGCCTGGACTTAATGTTAGCCCAGAGGCCTTCCTCTCTAGTTTTGATGATGATTAACTCATGTAGTTATGTTTACTAATAATCTTGTGATTTTAGTTTCAGATCATGTAACAAGATATTAGTTGGTGATTGCTTCAAAAAGAGGAGTTTGGAAGCTTTCACATGGTGATTCCAGGGCCCGAGCATCAAGATCATACATAGCCTAGCTCGTGGATCACGTTTGGGATCGAGTCGGCTTGAAGATTGAAGATCGTCAAGAAGACTTAGGTATCCATAGTTTAGTTTAGTGTGTTTTAGATCCATGTGTAAAGATAAGAATAGTTGATATGCTCAAGTGCACAACACACACGTTTTATGTTTGGATTTGGTTTTCATGAATAGATTGATCAAAACAAGTTTACTTTGTTTTTATGTATATTAGAAGTGCTCTATATACATACATGCTTACATTACTTATACAAACTTATTTTGATATGTCTATTCATGAGTTTTAAGAAAAATCAGATTTCCTATTGAGAAAAATTCAAGTTTGATAAATACAAGTTTTGCTTTTTGATAAAAATGATAAAACACAAAATGGTTTCATATGCTTGATATTTAAATTGAAATGTTTATCACAAATTTATATATCAATGCAAAATGTTAAAACTATTTTTGGGATTTTTATATATTTTACAAGATTTATTAAAATATTTTTAACATGTTTTTCTGACCCAGTATATTGACTGCCAGGCTTTGGCGGTCGACCGGACCGGTCGACCGTATGCCAGAGCCGGTCGACCGGTCGGTCGACCGACGTGCACAGGTCTGTGCACGTCTGGCCAGGCAATGGTCCGGTCGACCGGGCGGTCGACCGGACCAGAGAGCTTTGCTCTCTGTATCTGGGCGATCGACCGGGCGGTCGACCGGGTTGCCCCAACGGTCATATTTGGGACCGTTGGTGGTCGATCGTGCAGTCGACCGCAAGCCAGTCAGGCTGACAGATCAGCCTAACGGCTAGTTTTCTGTTTGGCCTATATAAACCCCATTTCTTTGGGATTTTGGCCAAGTTTTCAAGAGCTAAAATTTCCATCCTTTCTTGGTGTTTAAAACAAGTTTTCAAAAGGTTTTAGAGCTTCAAAAGATCAATCTGTATTTTGTTTTAGAGTTTTGGAAAAATCAAAGAAAATAGAAAAATTGGGAGATTTACTTTGTTCTTCATTTCTATCTTTTATTAAGAGTTTTTCCAAGTATTTTTCTTTGAGTTTTTATTTTCCAACTCTAGTTTTTTCCACACTTGAGCTATCATTCTATCCTAATCTATTTAGGATCTTTGTTTTGTGGAAAAGAGATTGTTTGAGGTTGATTGAGCCTCCAAGTTGTAAACCCTCCTTGACTTGTTGTATCCCTCTTTGGTAGAGGTTGATCGGAGTGGTGTTTGCTCCCTCTAGTGAGAGGTGGAGATTGTTTGTTGGCTACGGGCCTTATCCCTCTTCGGTAGAGGTGGATTGGTTGTATTGCCTCGGTGGCATTGTAAGGTTGAGAGAGGAGTTCGGTACTCCTTTAATGGATTAGAAATCCTTCTCGGTGAAGGCGGGGACGTAGAGCTAGGGGCTCGAACCTCGAAACATATCATTGTGTTTGCGTTTGATCCATTGACTCTCTAACTCTCTCTTTTAATTGTGCAAAGCATCATTCATTCATTCATATCTTATTGCTTGCATTTGTGCCTTGCATTATTTCATATTGATCATCCTTATATGCTTGACTTGCTTGTGTGTGTGTGCCTCACTTATACTTAACCACAAGAGCTTCATATAGCACCTCAACCCATATCCAGGGGAATCAAGAGGAGTTAGTCAGAGCCCTTCACGGGGAATTCGGCTACACTTGTTGGTTGTATTAAGTTTGTGCAAAATAGTTTTAAGCTTCCGCATTTAGTTTCTAGATTAGCATTTATACCTATTCACCCCCCATCTAGGTGTTTTTCAATTGGTATTAGAGCCTACGCTCCTGATACTTTAGGCTTAACATCCTAGGAGTGAGATCCTTGTTTGCTAGTCTATCATTTGCATTTGCTTGTTTGCACACATATAGTTTGGACCCATGAACTTCATGACCCCACCTATGTTTGATTCTTTCAACATTGTTGTTTGGAAGACTAAGATGTCCATCTATTTACAAACCCTAGGATAAAAGGTTCACCTTGCCATTACCAAGGAATCCTACCTTAGTGATAGCAAGCATATAGGGGCCAATGCACAAGCCCTTGAGGCCATTAGAAGCACGCTTTCTAAAGATTATCTTATGCATGTTTCTAATCTTGATTCCGCCTTTGCAGTGTGGAACAAGTTGACCACAACCACCACCTCCGAGCTTCAAATGTCAATCCAACAAGAGGAGGAATCGAGTAGAAAATCTGAGCCACAACAATGCCATATGGTCCAAGGGAATGACTCCCTTGAGGTACATTCGGATACTCAACTAGATAGTGCTAGCTCTTCATTTGATGATCATGATTATATGAATGCCAATGCTTTGAATGAAGAGTTGTCTATTGTTTGTGAAAAATTGCTTGAAAAATATAACATTTTGAAAAAGAAGACATTTGCTTTAACTAAAGAAAATGAAAAATTGTCTTCTAAACTTGACAAGGTTTTGCAAGAGAAGGTTGAGGTCTATAATGAAAGGGATTCATTGAGATCTCAACTTGATCTTGCACTAAAAGAAAATAATTTTTTGAAATCTAAAATGATTGTGACATTATTTTGAAGAAAATGAAAAATTGTCTTCAAAAGTTAATTTTGTTGTAAAAGAAAATGATTCTTTAAAAATGAAAATAATTTCTATTTCAAATGATTTAGATGTGTGTTTAAAGAAAAATATTGTTTTACAAAATAAATTGATTCTCATGTTTGCCATGCTAGGGTAGTATCTCACACTTCACCTATTGCATGCCACACTTCTTCTTTGATTGATAATGATATAAATGTTTTGAAGAAGAATGTTGATTGTTTGGGCTCCACTTTGAGCCATTGTGTTTCAAATCATACACGTTTGGAATCTTTGTTTCGAAAGAAACAAGTTCCATCTATTATGCATGCACACCATACACGGCATACACATGCTCCTCACGGACACACCCATCACATGTATGCTCATGTGTACATTTGTACACATTGTGGACGAAGGGGCCACCTTGCTAAATTTGTTATGATAGAATACATGTTTCTAATTAGCAAATAATTTTGTTTGGGTTAGAGAATGTACTAACCCCCATGGACCCAAAAGATTATGGGTACCAAAGACCACCCCTCTTGTTTATGATGTAGGTGTGGGCTCTCACATGACGTGAGAGTAGCGGTACCTTAGAGTGGATGCGTTCCGAGCTTCATGTGGATCAATTGGATGCATCACTTTCAAGGGATGTTTGGTGGGAGGACCACTGTGTTTTGGAGACATGGAGAGTTCCTCTTCGGTTTTGATAACAATCATTTACTCCGTGTTTATATTATGCATGCTTTTCATGTTCATTATTTATAGCATGTTTGTTGTTTATATGATCATTATGAAAATGCCATGATTATTAGACTCTTGACATACATGTATAGCATTTGAGACACCCATGTTTAATATGGATCATTATTTTAGTGTTCTCACCTTTGTTTAGCTATCATATTTATCATAGCTCTAATAACATGTGGATTCACATAATAATCATGTTTTTGTTTATCATGATGATTTTTGTCTTGTTTTATGCTTCATGCTTTGAATATATGTTTAAATGTTAGTTTTCATTAAGACTAGGTATATATTTGTGCATATAGTGGGCCACAAATAAATCTATATATGATTGTGCTTGATTGCTTATTTGTTCTCATTAGATGTGCTAGTATAGTCTAGTTTTGATGATCCATGCATTTTAAACTTGTATTCTCATTTTGAATTTGTTTTATGATTTCTTGTTTAACTTCATGTATATGTCTATTTTATCCAAACTATTGTTTATACATATACATCCTTTTGAGCCACGTGCCTTCATGCATATACATTTGTGGACTCATTGTGTTTAGGATATGTATGTATACTTTAGTTTGTATAAGACATACATATACCTTGAAGATTAAATAGTTTTGATGATTTTCATGTTTTCATGTTTCAAGAATATTGAGCTTATTGTCCATCTTTCATGATTATGATCTTCACATCTTATTTGTACACTCACATTTATTGTTTACTCATGTTTTATTTTCATGAGTCATATTTATGCTTAATTGGCTTAGAGTGTTGATTATCATGTGGATTTCATGTTACATGAAAAATAATTTTGTTTTTTTCCTTGCTTGAAGGATTTCGTACTAGTTTACAATTCATATAACTAGTTGCAATATTCTTCATTTGGTAGAATTTTTCAAACATACTTTATTTTTCAAACTTATTTTTGAAAACCTCTACCTTTCAAGGGCGGTTGGATGGGAGATCATGCTCATGTATGCTTTATAGTGAAAATCTTTTTAAACTTGAACATGATTGGGAGGATAGGTTATATGAGTTATACCTTGATCATTATTGTTGTTTCAATTGGTATCATTGGATTCTTTCAATTGGTATCAATATTGACATTTTCGTATACTCATATATATTTTTATGTATGTATGCTTACACTTCAAATAGTATCAATTTCGATTGGTACCTAATTTTCAATACATATATATATTTTGTTTATGCTAAGCTTGAGCTTCATTTTTGTTTCAATTGATTTAGCTTTCAATTGGTATTCTTAACAAGCTTATGCATGTGTTTTGTTGGTATTTCATAAAGGGGGAGAAAATTCGATTTTCATATTTCAATTGGTATTTGTATTTCCACTCCCTTGCTTTATGATAGAAAATAAATTTTTAAATTGATATCATATGCTTAAAAGAAAATACTCTCTTTTGATATCAAGATGTTTATTTGAATGTTTTAATTTGGTATCTCAAAATTTTGTTTAAAGATAAATACAAAAGTTTTGATTTATATTGCCTATATGCAAGGAGAACTTAACATCTCTTCTACATATAGATTCATTTTGAGTGTATCTTATATTGAGGAGCTTGACATCTCTTCTTTATGTGGTACACGTGTGTAGGGGGAGCTTCACATCTCCTCTTATGCATTACATAGTGTACGTTATGTGAATTAGGGCTTGTCATCCCTCCTTCATGTAATGTATCTATGTAGGGAAGCTTCACATCTTCCTCTTCATGAATGTATATAGCATATACCATTTATTTATTGATCTATGTTCACTTTCAATTGGTATCAAGATGCTACTTTGACATATTTTTCAATTGATATCTTAATTGATTGTCACCCATATATTGATATTTTTTGTTTTAGACAAAAGGGGGAGAAAAATTTATTGATTTGGTTTTGCTTTTACCCCTTTATTGATGATTGACAAAAGGGGGAGAATTATTTGAGAGTTTAACATGCATATAAAGTCAAATCTTCTCTATATATGCAAGATTGGTACATGTTTATATGCATAGTTATGTTTTTGCATATATTAAGTTTAATTGGTATCTAGATGTTTTAATTGGTATCTAGAGCATCTAGAACATGTTTTGTTTTGTTTGAAAATTTCAATTGGTATAAGAACATGTTTTATTTGTTTTAAGCATGTTGATGCATTGCATATATTTATGTTTATTAGTTTATTTGTTTATGCATGAGTTAAGGGGGAGCTTCTTTGAAGCTTAACTTTAATCCATGCATATATAACTCCATGAGTTTTGTCATCATCAAAAGGGGGAGATTGTTGGCCCAGAGGCCTTCCTCTCTAGTTTTGATGATGATTAACTCATGTAGTTATGTTTACTAATAATCTTGTGATTTTAGTTTCAGATCATGTAACAAGATATTAGTTGGTGATTGCTTCAAAAAGAGGAGTTTGGAAGCTTTCACATGGTGATTCCAGGGCCCGAGCATCAAGATCATACATAGCCTAGCTCGTGGATCACGTTTGGGATCGAGTCGGCTTGAAGATTGAAGATCGTCAAGAAGACTTAGGTATCCATAGTTTAGTTTAGTGTGTTTTAGATCCATGTGTAAAGATAAGAATAGTTGATATGCTCAAGTGCACAACACACACGTTTATGTTTGGATTTGGTTTTCATGAATAGATTGATCAAAACAAGTTTACTTTATTTTTATGTATATTAGATGTGCTCTATTTACATACATGCTTACATGACTTATACAAACTTATTTTGATATGTCTATTCATGAGTTTTAAGAAAAATCAGATTTCTTATTGAGAAAAATCCAAGTTTGATAAAATACAAGTTTTGGTTTTTGATAAAATGAAAAAAACAAAAATGGTTTCATATGCTTGATATTTAAGTTGAAATGTTTATCACAAGTTTATATATCAATGCAAAATGTTAAAACTATTTTTGGGAATTTTTATATATTTTACAAGATTTATTAAAATATTTTTAACATGTTTTTCTGATCCAGTATATTGACTGCCAGGCT
Source organism: Agave tequilana (assembly GCA_038442645.1). NCBI lineage: Eukaryota > Viridiplantae > Streptophyta > Magnoliopsida > Asparagales > Asparagaceae > Agave > Agave tequilana. The sequence goes on along the minus strand of JAVJIF010008153.1, from coordinate 98,169 downwards.
TTGGCGGTTGACCGGACCGGTCGACCGTATGCCAGAGCCGGTCGACCGGTCGGTCGACCGACGTGCACAGGTCTGTGCACGTCTGGCCAGGCAATAGGACGGTCGACCGGACCAGAGAGCTTTGCTCTCTGTATCTGGGCGGTCGACTGGGTTGCCCCAACGGTCATATTTGGGACCGTTGGCGGTCGACCGGGCGGTCGACCGCAAGCCTGTCAGGCTGACAGATCAGCCTAACGGCTAGTTTTCTGTTTGGCCTATATAAACCCCATTTCTTTGGGATTTTGGCCAAGTTTTCAAGAGCTAAAATTTCTCTCCTTTCTTGGTGTTTAAAACAAGTTTTCAAAAGGTTTTAGAGCTTCAAAAGATCAATCTTTATTTTGTTTTAGAGTTTTTGGAAAAATCAAAGAAAATAGAAAATTGGGAGATTTACTTTGTTCTTCATTTCTATCTTTTATCAAGAGTTTCCCAAGTATTTTTCTTTAAGTTTTTATTTTCTAAACACTAGTTTTTCCACACTTGAGCTATCATTCTATCCTAATCTATTTAGGATCTTTGTTTTGTGGAAAAGAGATTGTTTGAGGTTGATTGAGCCTCCAAGTTGTAAACCCTCCTTGACTTGTTGTATCCCTCTTTGGTAGAGGTTGATCGGGTGGTGTTTGCTCCCTCTAGTGAGAGGTGGAGATTGTTTGTTAGCTACGGACCTTATCCCTCTTCGGTAGAGGTGGATTGGTTGTATTGCCTCGGTGGCATTGTAAGGTTGAGAGAGGAGTTCTGTACTCCTTTAGTGGATTAGAAATCCTTCTCGGTGAAGGCGGGGACGTAGAGCTAGGGGCTCGAACCTCAAAACTGAAAAACACCTAGAGGGGGGGGGGATGAATAGGTGTGATTGCTAATCTTAAAAATTTTAACTCTCTAAATGCGAAACTTAAAACAAGTGAGGCTCAACTTAGTACAATTCAACAAGTGTAGCCGAATTCCTCTTGCGAGGCTCTGGACTAAACTCCTCTTGATTCCCCTTGATATGGGTTGAGGCGCTATGTGAAGCTCTTGTTGGATGAGTACGGGATTGGCACACACAAGTATGAAATGGATGATATGAAGAATGATGCAAACACAATGATATATGGCAAGAATTACAAGCAAGCAAATAGTAGCACAAAAATTAAACAATATCACAAGTATGCAATAGAAAGCAATAAGGAGCTATTGAAAAGTAAAGCAAGAATTAGACGCAAAGGCAATCGCAAACAAAGTGATTTGTTTCGAGGTTCGAGCCACCGCTCTACTCCCCGCCTTCACCTCCGTGAAGGGTTTCCACTATCCACCGAGGACGCCTTTACAATTTGGTCTACCGAAGACCGAGCACCGAGCTCCACCGAGTACAAAGGACCTCTACCGAAGAGGTTGCTCCACAAAGAAAGGATTACAAGAACAAAGTGATCACAACAAGATCACTACACTATTTCTCAACCTCTTTTACAAACACTCTCACTTCAATTATAACTTCACTATAGAATGAGTATTGGATTTTTGGCTCTATGAAGTGTGGTGAGAAAAACTTCAGTTGTAGAGTGATATTAGTAATCAAACACAATTGAAAAACAAGCTCAAAAAGAATTGGAATGAAAGCTTTAAACTCTTTTCTTTTCTCTTTTGAAAACAACACAAACTTGAGGATTTTTCTTAGTTATATGAAAGAGAGACTTCTCCTCTATTTATAGGGTTAAAAATAGGTTAAAAACAATTTCTTTTGGTCTTATTTTCTCTGAAAAAGCTCCCCAACAACTCTCCAAAAATCTGTTAAAGCTGAAAACAAAAACAGTTTTTCAGAATAGCCCAAAGAGGAAAGAGCCGTTAGGCTATAGCAGGCTTGGCGGTCGACCGGTCCGGTCGACCGCAAGGCCAGCTGCAAAGAGCCGTTGGCTCTCGGTCGACCGGTCCAGTCGACCGTCCCAAAGAGGAAACACAGTTTCCTTCTTCCGGTCGACCGGTCCGGTCGACCGAAACAAACTGTGAGCAATTAGCTCTCCGTCGGTCGACCGGTCCGGTCGACCGACAGACATGCACAAACAGTGCATGTCCAGACACATCACCGGTCGACCGGGCCGGTCGGCCAGAGTTGCCTGAACAAAAAACTGGGCTGGTTTTTTTGAGTTAGAAAAATTTTGAGAAATATTTTAAAATACATATAGCTAAGTATTATGCAGAAAATAGTTTATACACATGTTTTATACAAGATTTTCAAGATATAAAGCTTTTGGTACATGTATATATAAACTAAGGCATAAAACTTAGAAATAACCATTTTCAAAACATAAAATATATGAAACAAGTGTGTGTGCAAATCCTAGAGCCAAATTTCATATACTCAAACTTTAACATTCTATTTCTTACAATGTTTCTAAGACTTCAAGATCTTCAATAGGTTTCTTCATATAATCTTCAACACTTGATCCTTGAGCCTAATTGGAGTTGACTTGAGTCCAAATCCTTGTATTTGTGAGAGAAGACTTCTAGAATTAATAGAAATCTGAAACACACTTAAACAACAAATGTTATTAGTACAAATAACTAATATGTTTTGTAATCATCAAAATACACTAATCATGGGTGATTGTAACCTTGAGCCAACAATCTCCCCCTTTTTGATGATGACAAAACATATAGGTTATTTAAATAAACATGGAAGAGGAGTTTGAAAAACTCCCCCTCAAATAATGCTATGTATAAAAAATTGGACTATTGAAAGCACAATACATAAAGCATTCAATGTACAAAAGTTTTGTCAAAACTTAAATAAACAAACTTTCTTTTTCTTCATAAAATAAAACTCAAATAATATCAAAACTAAATATCAAACTAAACTTATTCTCCCCCTTTTTGTCATACATCAAAAAGGGTTAAAATACCAATAGAAAAAAATTTTATTTTAAGAATCCATAATGCAAACATTCAACTCACCACAAATAATGAAAATCTAGCATAGTCTAATGGTTTAGTAAAATATCGGCAAGTTGAAAATCAGAAGAAACATATTCAATAACAATATCACCTTTCTCATAGTGATCTCTAAGAAAGTGATACCTAATGTCAATGTGTTTGGTTTTACTATGTTGATTTGCATTCTTTGTCATGTGAATAGTACTAGTATTATCACAAAATATTTTAACATGATCAAAGTGTAAATCATAGTCAAGGAGAGTATGTTTCATCCAAAGAACTTGTGCACAACAAGCTCCGGCTGCAACATACTCCGCCTCGGCGGTTGATAGGGCTACCGAATTTTGCTTTTTGGAAGACCAAGATACAAGACAATTACCCAAGAATTGACATGTTCCACTTGTGCTCTTCCTATCTACCCTACAACCCGCATAGTCGGCATCCGAAAACTCTTCATTTCAAATAATCCGGTTTTAGGATACCACAAACCCATTTCAATAGTGCCCTTAAGGTATCTAATTATGCGTTTAACCGCAATTATGTGAGATTCTTTAGGACAAGATTGAAAACGTGCACAAAGACAAACGGAAAACATAATATCCGGCCTACTAGCCGTCAAATAAAGCAAGCTACCAATCATGCTACGATATAATTTAATGTCTACACTTTTACCTTGTTCATCCTTGTCAAGCTTTGTAGTTGTTGCCATGGGAGTTTTGCTTACTTTCGATCCTTCAAGCCCAAACCTTTTGATTAGTTCCTTTGTGTACTTGGCTTGATTGATGAAGATCCATCCTTCTTTTGCTTGATTTGGAGTCCAAGAAATAGTTGAGTTCCCCCATCATAGACATTTCAATTCATCCTTCATGCATGACTCAAAAGCTTTGCAAAGAGATTCATTAGTAGAACCAAAAATAATATCATCCACATAAATTTGCACAATAAGAATATCCTTTTCTACATGTTTTGTAAACAAAGTTGTGTCAATTTTACCTTTCTTAAAACTATTTGAAATCAAAAATGAAGAAAGTCTTTCATACCAAGCCCTAGGGGCTTGTTTTAAACCATAAAGAGCTTTATCTAATTTAAAAACAAAATCCGAATGTGTAGGATCAACAAACCCGGGGGGTTGTTCAACATACACCTCCTCTTCAATAAATCCATTTAGAAAAGCACTTTTAACATCCATTTGAAATAATTTGAAATCTTTATATGAGGCAAATGCTAGTGTCATCCGTATGGCTTCAAGCCGTGCTACGGGTGCAAAGGTTTCTTCAAAATCGATCCCTTCGATTTGAGTGTAACCTTGGGCAACTAAACTAGCCTTGTTTCTAACTACATTACCCGATTCATCCAACTTGTTCTTAAAGATCCACTTAGTACCAATTGTTGGTCTATCGTGGGGCCTAGGAACAAGGTGCCAAACTTGGTTGCGCTCAAATTGATTGAGCTCCTCTTGCATGGCTAGCAACCAATATGAATCGGCCTCGGCTTCGAGGACATTTTTGGGTTCAATATGAGAAATGAATGCATAGTTACCACAATAGTCATGAAGTCTAGAGCGAGTAGTTACCCCTTTTGATACTTCACCTATGACGAGGTCCTTGGGATGATGTGGATTGTATCTCCAATCCTTTGGTAGTGGTTGAGTAGGCTCCACCTCATGTGTTTGATTTTCATTTTCTTGTGCCTCTTCCACTTTAGCTTCGCTTCCTTCATCATCCTTTGGTTTGTCTCCATAGTAGAAGCATCCTCCAAGGTCACTTTCTCCAAACCTTCATCCAATGCATCTATTTCTACAACATTCTTAACAAACTTGTTAGATTCCTCAAACTTAACATGAATAGACTCTTCAATAGTCAATGATGATCTAATGAAAACTCTATAAGCCTTACTAGTGTTTGAGTAACCTACAAAAATAGCCTCATAAGATCTAGCATCAAACTTTCCTAAATTATCTTTTGTGTTTAAAACAAAGCATTTGCAACCAAAAACTTTAAAATAGGAAACATTAGGTTTTCTAGAAAAATACATTTCAAAAGAAGTTTTAGTAGTATTTTTACACAAGAAAACACGATTTGATATATAGCATGATGTATTAACGGCCTCGGCCCACAAATAATGTGGTAGACCATATTCACTTAGCATTGTCCTAGCCATCTCTTGTAATGTTCTATTTTTCCGTTCAACTACTCCATTTTGTTGTGGAGTTCTAAGACAAGAAAGTTCATGCTTTATTCCATGTTCATCACAAAAGTGGTAAAGGGTTGGTTAATGAATTCACCTCCTCTATCACTTCTTATTCTTAAATCGAAACATCTTTTTCCTTTTCAACTCTTTTCTTAAAAGTTTGAAAATAAGAGAATGCTTGGCTTTTATGTTCAAGAAAGAAAACCCAAGTAAATCTTGAAAGTCATCAACCAAAATATAAGCAAATCTATTCCCACTTAGACTTTTGGTTTGTGTAGGGCCAAAAAGATCCATATGGATTAACTCCAAAGGACGTGATGTCATGATATCCTTAATTGACTTGAAAGAGGACTTAGTTTGTTTCCCAAATTGACATGCGTCACAAACTCGGTCTTTTTCAAAATTCAAGTAAGGAATACCTTTCACCATTTCCTTTGTGTTTAACCTAGAAATGTGATCAAAAGAAATATGCCCTAATCTCCTATGCCACAACCAAGAGTCATCATCGAGGGCTTTCAAACAAGTAATATTACAAGACATATTTAACATATCAATCATATAAACATTACTTTCACGAAAACCGAAAAATACACAAACATTAGAAGTTCTATCAATTACTTTACAAGCAACATTATCAAAAACAATATCAAAACCTTTATCACAAAGTTGACTAACACTCAAGAGATTATGCTTGAGGCCATCAACTAAAACTACATTTTCAATTAAGGAGAGGTGCCTAGTTTTACATTACCAATACCGATGATTTTACCCTTGGCGTCATCTCCGAAGGTGACGGTGCCACCTTCATGATATCTTGATAGGGTTGCAAAGTTGTTGATGTCCCAAGTCATATGCCTTGAGCAACCGCTATCAAGATACTACAATCCTCTACGTCGTTGGGATTTGGAAAGTACCTACATCATTTAACATAATTGTTGATTTTGGTACCCAAACTTTCTTGGGTCCTTTAAAGTTAGTGCCTCGAACCCAAACATTATGACGTGATACGTTTAATCTATCATAGCAAAAATTGGCTAAGTGCCCTTTCCGTCCACAATGTGAACATGAGAACACTCTACCATACATGAATGCATGATGTGTATGTGTAGTGTGAGCATGTTTTGGGTTTTGCCATGTTGTTTAGGTTGTGTAGCATGAACATGAACATGAGCATGAGCATTTTTCTTTGGGGCTTGTTTCTTAGGAAACATAGCCTCAATTTTCTTCTTGTTAAACTCACAATCTTTCAAAACAACACTTAATGACTCTAATTTTTCCTTAAGCATAGAAACTTCATTTGAATCAATTAGTGGGGCCTTACCTTTGCAAGAAATCTTATATTTTTCAAAATCATTTTTGGTAGTGGCCAAAGTGGAAACCAAATCATCTTTTTTCCTTTATAAGAGTAAAAACTTGAAGACTTAAAGATTCATTATCCTTTTTCATTTTAAGATACTTTTTCTTTAAGAAATCATAGTTTTGTGACAACTCAACAAAAGCCTCTTCTAACACATCCATAGAAAGTTCATTATCATGAGAAGGGAAGAGGTTACCTTGCTTGTGCCTTCATTAGCCATGAAGCACATGTTGGCGGTGTCTATTTCTTCCTCGGATTCGGTCTCCGAATCCCAAGTTGCCTTCATAGCCTTCTTCTTGTAAGGCTTCTTTGAAGTGGAGGGCTTAGCTTTGTCCGGACACTCCGCAACAATGTGTCTGGGCTTTTGGCAATTGAAACAAGTGATCCTTCTTTCTTCTTTGCCTCCTTGCCATCTTCTTCTACCTTGGTACTTCGCCTTGTTGTACATCCTCCGGACATTCTTAACAAGGAGTGAGAGCTCCTCATCATCTTCTTCTTCATCGTCTTCATCGGAGTGTGTAGCTTGACTCTTGAAGGCGATAGTCTTCTTTTTGGAAGGAGCCATATCCTCCCTAGCTTTCCTTTCCATCTCATGGGTTTTGAGGTTCCCAATGAGACCTATAAGCTCCATCTCTTCATTGTCGTTGAGTTCCTTCAAGGTTGTTGCTTTAACTTCCCATGAAGGAGGAAGTGCACGGATGATCTTCCTTACTCTTTGATCATTGTTGATATCTTCACCTAAAGAAGAGAGTCCATTAGTAATCTTGGTAAATCTTGTAACCATATCATCTATGGTTTCATTTTCTTGCATGCTAAATGTTTCATATTGGGACCGAAGAAGGTCAATCTTAGCCTTCTTTACTTGTGAGGTCCCCTCATGTGTGACTATCAAATGTGACCAAATCTCATATGCGGATTTGCAATGAATAACCCTAGAAATGTCATCATCATTAAGGGCTTGTAGAAGTGCATAGTGAGCTTTGGCATTGGCATCGAATTCCTTAGTCTCTATTTCGGACCAAGTGGATTCGTCACCGGGGGGTACACTAAAGGACTTAGTCACGGCTTTTGCAACTCGGCTACCTAGAGATTGCAAAAGCACGGTCATCTTAACTTTCCATATGGGAAAGTTAAGTCCATCAAACTTAGGAGGGGTCTTAATTCCATCGGCCATTTTTACTATATGAATATGAATGAAATGATTAGCAAATTAGGATCTTCTCTAAGGTTGTTAATCCAAATCCTAGAGTCCAAAGCTCTGATACCAATTGAAAACACCTAGAGGGGGGGGGGTGAATAGGTGTGATTGCTAATCTTAAAATTTTAACTCTCTAAATGCGAAACTTAAAACAAGTGAGGCTCAACTTAGTACAATTCAACAAGTGTAGCCGAATTCCTCTTGCGAGGCTCTGGACTAAACTCCTCTTGATTCCCCTTGATATGGTTGAGGCGCTATGTGAAGCTCTTGTTGGATGAGTACGGATTGGCACACACAAGTATGAAATGGATGATATGAAGAATGATGCAAACACAATGATATATGGCAAGAATTACAAGCAAGCAAATAGTAGCACAAGAAAATTAAACAATATCACAAGTATGCAATAGAAAGCAATAAGGAGCTATTGAAAAGTAAAGCAAGAATTAGACGCAAAGGCAATCGCAAACAAAGTGATTTGTTTCGAGGTTCGAGCCACCGCTCTACTCCCCGCCTTCACCTCCGTGAAGGGTTTCCACTATCCACCGAGGACGCCTTTACAATTTGGTCTACCGAAGACCGAGCACCGAGCTCCACCGAGTACAAAGGACCTCTACCGAAGAGGTTGCTCCACAAAGAAAGGATTACAAGAATAAAGTGATCACAACAAGATCACTACACTATTTCTCAAACTCTTTTACAAACACTCTCACTTCAATTACAACTTCACTATAGAATGAGTATTGGATTTTTGGCTCTATGAAGTGTGGTGAGAAAAACTTCAGTTGTAGAGTGATATTAGTAATCAAACACAACTGAAAAACAAGCTCAAAAAGAATTGGAATGAAAGCTTTAAACTCTTTTCTTTTCTCTTTTGAAAACAACACAAACTTGAGGATTTTTCTTAGTTATATGAAAGAGAGACTTCTCCTCTATTTATAGGGTTAAAAATAGGTTAAAAACAATTTCTTTTGGTCTTATTTTCTCTGAAAAAGCTCCCCAACAACTCTCCAAAAATCTGTTAAAGCTGAAAACAAAAACAGTTTTTCAGAATAGCCCAAAGAGGAAAGAGCCGTTAGGCTATAGCAGGCTTGGCGGTCGACCGGTCCGGTCGACCGCAGGCCAGCTGCAAAGAGCCGTTGGCTCTCAGTCGACCGGTCCGGTCGACCGTCCCAAAAGAGGAAACACAGTTTCCTTCTTCCGGTCGACTGGTCCGGTCGACCGAAACAAACTGTGAGCAATTTGCTCTCCGTCGGTCGACCGGTCCGGTCGACCGACAGACATGCACAAACAGTGCATGTCCAGACACATCACCGGTCGACCGGGCCGGTCGGCCGGAGTTGCCTGAAACAGAAAACTGGGCTGGTTTTTTTGAGTTAGAAAAATTTTGAGAATATTTTAAAAATACATATAGCTAAGTATTATGCAGAAAATAGTTTATACACATGTTTTATACAAGATTTTCAAGATATAAAGCTTTTGGTACATATATATATAAACTAAGGCATAAAACTTAGAAATAACCATTTTCAAAACATAGGAAATATATGAAACAAGTGTGTGTGCAAATCCTAGAGCCAAATTTCATATACTCAAACTTTAACATTCTATTTCTTACAATGTTTCTAAGACTTCAAGATCTTCAATAGGCTTCTTCATATAATCTTCAACACTTGATCCTTGAGCCCAATTGGAGTTGACTTGAGTCCAAATCCTTGTATTTGTGAGAGAAGACTTCTAGAATTAATAGAAATCTTAAACACACTTAAACAACAATGTTATTAGTACAAATAACTAATATGTTTTGTAATCATCAAAATACACTAATCATGGGTGATTGTAACCTTGAGCCAACAAAAACATATCATTGTGTTTGTGTTTGATCCATTGACTCTCTAACTCTCTCTCTTTTAATTGTGCAAAGCATCATTCATTCATTCATATCTTATTGCTTGCATTTGTGCCTTGCATTATTTCATATTGATCATCCTTATATGCTTGGCTTGCTTGTGTGTGCGCCTCACTTATACTTAACCACAAGAGCTTCATATAGCCCCTCAACCCATATCTAGGGGAATCAAGAGGAGTTAGTCCAGAGCCCTTCACGGGGAATTCGGCTACACTTGTTGGTTGTATTAAGTTTGTGCAAAATAGTTTTTAGCTTCCGCATTTAGTTTCTAGATTAGCATTTACACCTATTCACCCCCCCTCTAGGTGTTTTTCACTTAACCCATAAGTAGCCATGCATCACCTTAATATCAACTCGACCGTGATACTAGTCAAGCAACAACAACGACGATTCCATCCAGAGATCATGGAGGAAATCGAATCGGAAGTTAAAAGATCAATAGACTTTGGTTTCATCAAGGAGGAGCAACACCCTTGACTGGGTAGCCAACATCGTTCATGTCTCCAAAAAGAACGGGAAAATCTAGATTTGCATTAACTTTCACGATCTAAATGCCTGCTTGCCCCAGAGATGAGTTCCTTCTTTCGATCACGGATGTCATGGTTGACAACATGTGCGAATTTGAGAGAATGTCTTTCAAAGACGACCTCTCAGGATATAATCAAGTTAAGATGTACCCTAAAGATGAAAAACATATATCCTTCAGAACGCCACTAGGGGTGTACTACTACACCATAATGCCCTTTGGATTAAAGAATATTGAAAGTACACCTAGAACGGGTGAATAGGTGTTGTGCTAATTAAATGCAAATTTAAAACTTTTACACTAATGAAACTAATACACAATAGATAACCAAAGAGTGAAGCCGAATTCTCGGTGAAGTGCTCTATAACTTCTTCTCAAGATTCCTGTAGACTAAGAGTTGATGTGCTTCAATAGCTCTCTTGGTATAATACAAGTGTGAGCACATAAATTATATCAAGCATATGTATACGAGCAATAATTGCAATGCAAGATATAACAAGAGGAGAGTTAAGAGAGAGATAGCAAACGCAAATATAAAGATATTTTTCAAGGTTCGAGCACCAAGTTCTACGTCTCTACCTTCACCTAGAAGGATTTCACTATCCACTATCTCTGCTTAGGAACTTCACAAAGGAAACAACATCTGTACAAGAGGTGAGCACAAAGCCAACTCCTCTACATAAGAGGGAAGCACAAAGTAAAGACACAAAGCCAAAAATAAGGATACAACACTTAGTGATCACAAAGATAACAAACAACACTTCTCACAATACAAGATCTTAGAGGATAGATTTGCAATGAATAGCTCAAGGATTTCTTGTAAGAAAATCAAAGAAAACAATTGGGAAAACTTGTAAGAAGAACAAAACTTGTATTTCTTAAAACTTTTTTCTTTTGATTTTTCAAAACTTTGAAACAACTTAAAGATATAAATTTGAAGCTCAAAACTTGTTGAAAAACTCTTAGAAAATAGCCAATAGAGCACTAGAAAATTGGGTCTAAAACTCTCTAAAAATCTTATGAAAAAATCAGCCCAAACCCCTATATATATGCCATGGAAGAAGCTAGCCATTGGGGGTCAATTCCTGTCAGAAATGGCCGGTCGGTCGACCGGGCGATTGACCGAGAAAACCTGAGAGTTCTGCAGACTAAGCAGTTGACTGATCGATCGGCCGATCTCTGCTGCAGTCGACCGGTCGGTCGACCGATCTTATAACTCTCTTGGGTTGTTCACGTCTGTGCACGTCGGTCGATTGTGCGATTGACCAGCAGAGCAAATGAGCTCTGCGGTCGGTCGATCGTGCGGTAAGTCGATGGCTCAACCCAAAAAACCTATACTAAAAAAATTTAAACATCTTTTTAAATTCATTTTTAAATCCAATAAATCTCTATAAATTCTGCAAAAATAAATTCATAAAAATACACTGAAGTACAAACATGTGTGATAAAAAATTAACATATACTATAAACATATGAACTTATTTTTGAGATATAGAAATTCAATCTTAAAACAAAAATCGTATTTTTTTAAAAAACTAAACTTTGAAATGGAAACAATATTTTTTCCAAAACTCAATAAATATCAAAATAAGTTTTTCCAAACTCTTTTGAAGCTGTGAATGGATAGAATCCAATATACATATAAATAATATGAATTTGTTTTTGATAAAATTTAATTTAAAAATACCAAAACATAAATTTGTTAACCAAAATCCAAAACTCATCAAAATAAGTTTCTTTGAATAAATAAATTCTAATATGTGTGGATAGAATCCAACACATATTCCAAACTATAAAATTTATTCTTTTGAGATATAAACTATATGAACACAAGATATGAGTTTAAAAGCACAAAATGTATAATCTTTGACAAAACGATATTGTTTAAACTCAACTTCTTGAAAACTAAAAGACCAAAACTTTTGTTTTTGAAATCCAATGTTAAACTTTGTGCGTGTGTGAGCTTAAATAATCAAAACTAATCTATTCTATATACAGGATCTAAACTCACAAACTCTAAATTCAAGTCTTCTTGAAGAACTTTTTCTCTATGTAGACTTAATTCAAATTTGATTCCAACGAGCTAGACTCCTCCTTGAGTACTTGATGCGATCTATACACTTGAGCTCTTGAATCAACACATGCTAGCTTCAAAAAATTTGACTATGAATCTTTCATTAAAGCTAAACACCAACTAACATCTTGAATGAGTATCTGAAACATAATAACAAAAGATCATTAGTACTATAACTACATGAGTTAATTATCATCAAAACTAGAGTGATGGCCTTTGGACCAACAGAATGCAGGGCCAATATATCAGCGTCCCATGAATACAATCTTCCATTAGCATATACGTAAGACAGTAGAATGCTGCATCAATGAAATTGCAGTAAAAAGGCACGACAAAAGTGACCATCTTGCAGATATGAGAAAGTATTCGACGTCATGCGAGCGCATCAATTAAAATGAACCAAACCAAGTCTTTCTTGGGGGTGGCCAACGACAAGTTTCTTGGATTTGTTGTAACATCTAAGAGAATTCATCTCGACCCGAAAAAGATTTGCGCTATCAAAGAAATGCAACCTGCAAGGAATCTCAAAGAACTCAGAGGATTGCAAGGACGATTGGCTTACATCCGAAGATTTATATCAAATATTTTAGGACGCTGCCAACCCTTTACCAAGTTGATGAAGAAGGGAGTCTCATTCATTTAGGACGGTGCTTGCCAGTCGGTATTTGATGAAATTAAAGAATACCTCACTCATCTGCATGTTCTTGTACTCCAGTATCAGGGAATCCTTTCCTGACATATGTAAGAGCCATGGATCATTCTTTAGGAGCCTTGTTAGCTCAGAATAATGATCAAGATCATAAGCAAGCAATCTATTATCTGAGCCGAACCATCATCAGAGCTGAACATTATTACAACCCGGTCGAGAAAGAATATCTAGCTTTAGTCTTTACCATCCAGAAGATGCGACACTACCTTGTATGCTAACATATTCAAGTTATCTCTAGAGTTAATCCTCTGAGATTGCTCATGACAAAATCATCATCGCTAAACTGTAGATTGGCGAAATGGGATATCTTACTCTCATGGTAAAAGATGTGATTTATACTGCAAAAGACAGTAAAAGGTTAAGCCATAGTGGATTTCTTAGCTAACCATCCAGTCTTAGAATCCACCAAACTTTATGATGATCTCCTAGACGAAATCGCTAAAGTTTGTATGACTCAGATATCCTTCAAAGAACAAGTTTGACAACTATTCTTCGATAGCGCATTGAGAATGAGTCCAAGGAATAATATCATAGCAGGAGTAGGGTGGTACATGTGTCTCCACAAAATTATTTAATCCCTCATGTGTTTTCATTAATCGAGCCGTGTTTTAATAATGTTGAGGAATACAATGCTCAGTTAATTGGAATGCAACTTGCAGAAGAAATTAGAGTTAGGCATCTCGAGGCTTACGGTGACTCTAACTCATCGTCAATCAGGTAGAGAAGAGTATGAAGTTTGACATGAAGACTTAGTACTCTACCACTATTCGACCATCAACATGGTTGAAAAGTTTAAAAGCTTCTACATTAACCACGTACCTCGCCAACAGAATGCATATGCAGATGTATCGGCATCTCTTGCTGCCTTACTTGCTCTTCCAGCTGGAACAATAGAGAAAGTATTTATCCATAGCCGTAACTTGTATTGTCCAAAATTTGACCTTGAAGACAATAAGGCTCCAAAAAGAAATCTTCAAGCTAAAGAGGTTCTTTAGAACCCAAGGATTAGAGGTTCTCATTCATCGACTTTGTTTTATATGATGATCCTAAAGAGGCGGCTACAATCAAAAGGAAAGCTCATCGATTCTATTATAATGCGATCACATGAATATTATATCGTCGATTGATTGCAAAATTAAAATACCGGGTAGCTTAAGGCTAACGGGTCGTGTCCATGAGGAGAGATTCGATGCAAGCGTTTTGGTGTTTTTAGGAAAAATAAGTTTTAGTGTTTATATTTTTTAGAAGAAAAGAAGATGGAAAGTGGAGAAGTGATTCAAAGAAAAATTGAAGACTTAGAATAAGTTTTGAAAAAGATGATTTTTAAGAAGACTTTGAGAGGTTTGGTCGTGTTTTTAATAATGGAGAAGATACGGGCTCACTAATATTTTACTCAACTACTTACATTTCTCAAGAAAATTTAGTGCCTCACTTTGATCATAGACAATACACAAAGTTTTTTTTGATTGTTCAAGTAAAACAAATGAGATGATTTTGTTTAAAAATTAAAATTTCTTCTTGACACAATTTTTGTAAATAGAATGTTAAACCATCAAGCGAGGGAGCAAGTATGGATAAAAATGATTTTGAAAAAGTTGTGTTTTTGAAACAAATGTTTAAAGTTCAAGACCCATCCTCATATGCCTTCAAGAACAAAGCTTGACTTAGGCATTCTTATGATTCAAGTGGGTTGTTTTCATCAAAATCGATCAAGAGAAGAGGGGTAGAGAAATTGACTAGTGAGCCCAGAAAAACATTTTGGCCACTCATAATTGATGCAAAATAACACATATAATTTAAATGTAACATACAGAGAGTTGGAGAAGAAGAGATTGAAATTCACCTAGAAGAGGGTGAATAGGTGTACTAGCTAATCTAGGATAAATGATGTGGAATTAAAACTTAATTGCAAACTCACTATGTGTAACCAAGAGTGAACCCGAATTTCCCATGAAGAGCTGTGGAACTACTCCTTTAGATTCTTTTAATTAAGAGTCAAGGTGTTATTACAAGCTCTCTTGGTTCAACACAAGTGTAGTCACACATAAATAATATCTAGCATGTATATGAATATGAACAAGTAATAACAATGCAAGATATAAGAGAGATAGAGTTAAGAGATAGTAGATCAAACCCAAACACCAAGAAATATTTCGAGGTTCGAGCCACTGCTCTACGTCCCCGCCTTCACATAGAAGAATTTTCACTATGTCCACATAGGACCTTTCACAAAGTGACCTCTACCGAGGAATTAGAACTCAACAACGGGAGTACACAACTCCTTTCTCTAACACAATCACCTCTACACAAGAGGCAAGACACAAAGCTAAAGAAAAGAAAAACTTTCCAACTTGGTGATCCAATGATCACAAACTCTCTCTTGGTGATCTCAAAGGATCACAAATAATTTTCTCACAAAAACAAGATTCTAAAAATAGGAATAGAATGATAGCTCAAGTGTGAGAAAAATAAAGTGTTTTGAAAAGAAACAACAAAGAAAAACTCTTAGGAAAAACTTCTTAATAGATAAGAAAATGAATAACAAAACTAGAACTTCCAATATTGGTTTTCTTTGATTTTCCAAAAACTTTGAAACAAATAAAGATAAGAGAATTTTTGGCACAAAAACTTGTTTTGAAAACTTGCAGAAAACACTTGCGAAGATGGGAAAAATTATTGTGAAAATCTTAGCAGAAACAAGCCAAGGGAACCCATATTTATATGATTCCAAAAATATAGCCGTTGGGGGTCCAAACAGGTCCATTATTTCCTGTCGGTCGACCACTCGGTTGACTAGCCAACGGTCAGATTTCTGACCGTTGGGGTTTCCGATCGATCGCCCGGTTGACCGTCCAAGGCAATTTACCTGTCGGTCGACCGCTTGATCGACCGAGGCCAGAACAAGAGAGTAAACTCTCTAGTTGGTAGATCGGTCGGTCGACCGGACGGTCAACCGGCCCTAGGCCAAGACAGTGTGCTCTTATCTATGCACATCGATCGACCACCCAGTCGATCGAGATCTGGTCCGGTCGATCACCAGTGGTATCTGGCTGGGATTTTGGATTTGAAAACTTGGTCTTTTTAATACCTATAAAATCACATAAAATCACATAAAATTCACAAAAATAAGTTCATGTAAGCCCTTGAAATACAAATATGTTTAATCAAGGATCAACCCATATTACAAATAATTTGAACAATTTTTAAGGCATAGGAAATTAAGCTTGAAGTCAAAAATAGTATTCTCAAAACTTGTTTTATTTTTGTCTTCAAGAATTTTTGAGAAGACTTCAAAAATGAAAAACTATTTCTCAAAAACTTTTATAAATAAAAAATAAGATATTGAAATACATTTGAAGTATTGTGTGTATGAATGGAATCCAATACGCATATAAAAAGATATATCTATGCTTTTGACATTAAATCTAAAACTAAGTTTTGTTAAAAATATAACTTGAAATACATGAATTAGAATCATTAAAATAAGTTTTTAGGCAATAAGAATCATAGATGTATATGAATGAAATCCAACATGCATAAAACTATGTAAACTTCTTTTGATTCTATCTATTCATGAAAACTAAAGATATGTTCTTGAAATTTAAAAACATTTAAACTGAACCAAAAACTATTTATCTTGTGTATGTATACTTGAGCATATCAACACTAGTCTATCGTTACACAAGATCTAAAAATAAAACTAAACTAAACAAATCTAAGTCTTCTTGTTAATGTTCATCTTCAAGATGACACGATTCAAACTCGATCCAAGTGAGCTTGATGCGATCATTACGATGTGAGCTCTTGAATCAATACTTGTTTGCTTCAACACTTTGACTCTAAATTTTTTATTGAAGTCAAATCTTTACTAAGATCTTGATCAATATCTGAAACTTATTAAACACAATATCATTAGCAAACTAACCTTTATAAGTTAGTCATCATCAAAACTAAGGTCAAGGGCCTCTGGGCCAACAATCTTTCCCTTTTTGATGATGACAAAACTTATAAGGTTATATATGCATTGATTAAGGTTAAGCTTCATAGAAGCTCCCCCTTAACTCATGCATAATCAATAAACACAGAAAGATATGCAATGTAGCTCAAGGTACCAAATAAAAGCAAGATATATATATGCATAAACATTTAATAAAACATGCATATATAATCCTAAATCCTTCTCCTTCTTTTTGCCACTCATCAATAAAGGGGGGAAGAAAAACAAACAATACCAATTAAATATATTTTAAAATAAAATTTTGATATCAATAAAAATATCAATTGAAGGAACAATTGAAAGTGAAACAACTTTTTTATCAATCGATACCAATAGAAATACATGATACCAATTGAAAGTAAAAACTAATATTTTTTTAGGTAAACACTAGAATCATTTTACAATAATGATACCTAATTGAGAATAATCCCAATTAACATTATTGATACCAATATTGAAAATGTTAGCATATATGAAAACAAAACATTTTTCATCATAAAAGTGGGAGTAAGATACCAATTGAAAATAAAATTAACTGAAACATAAAATAAGAATTTTTTCTCCCCTTTTATGAAATACCAATAAAAACTATACATAAACTTGTAAAGAGACCAATTATCATTAAGAACATAAAACTTAGTATAAAATCAATTTGTGCTAAAAACATGTATGGACATTGTAAAATAAGCACAACAAAAACATCTATATGTATGTATGATTAGAGCAATATAATATCAATTGTAATTAAAATGTATACATATAAAAAACAAATATGAGTACACAAACATAAATTTTCATTAAGATCATGTATAATTCATACCTATCACCCTATTCATGTATATGTTTAAATAGATTTTTAATGAGTATGTACAAGGCATGATCGCCCATCCAACCGTCATTTAGTTGGTAGGGATTTTCAAAAATAAAAGTTTGAAAATAATTGAACATATTTAAAATCTCTATCAATTGAAGAATAAAGACTAGTGTAAAGATAATTTTGAAAATGAGTACTAAATTCTTCAAATAAGGAATAAAAATAAATGTATATTCCATGAAAACATGCTAGATACACAATAATTGATACTCAAAATCTATAAAGCACAAAAGATTCTCATTAATCCAAAATCATGAGTAAACAAAATGGTGTAGAGTACAAGAATCATATAAGAAATATATACATGGAAATAAGACAAATAAGCTTAATCAAAATTTCTTACTCAAACACATGAAATTATCAAAACTTCAATTTTCTATCAAAACTAAGTAAGCTTCAAGTTATATGTATATTTGACGAAACTAAAAGTATAAATACATATCTTAAACATAAACGAGTCTATAAAATAATTTTGCTTGAAGGGAAATAACTCTAGGATAGACATGTATATCTTAAAGTTTTGGACAAAGCTTACATATTCATGAAGCAAAACGTAAAACATGTACAAAAATAGGGATAACAAGTGTAAATATAAGAATCATCAAAATAACGTTATACTAATACATCTAATGAGTACACATGAGAAATAAAGTACAAACACATAATAATCAAGTGTGGCTCACTTAATTGTACAAGTGTAAATGCCAGTTTTAATAAAAGTTACATTTAAACATGTAATCAAAACATGAAGTGCAAAAACAAACATGATCATTAGGCTAAATGCGCGTGCTATTAGAACTAGGATATACATATTAGTTAAACAATAGTGAGAACACAAAGATATAGATCCATATAAACATGGGTGATCTCAAAGACTATCTATGTATATCACAAGTTTGATAAGGTATTACATTTAAACATAATGAGCATGAAAACTAATTAATGCTAAAATACCAACATTAATGTATAAATAAAATAAGAAGGTAGAGATAGCTACCAAAACTAATAGAACTAGTCTTTAGGTCTCCAAGCAATGGTGGTTCTCACACCTAAACACCCCTTGAAAGTGATGCATCCATAGATATGATCTTTGAGTTCGAAACACATCCACCATCAAGGCACCACTACTCTCACGTCTTGTGAGAGCCCACACCTATAACAAATGAAACAGGGGTGAATTTTGGTACCCACACGTTCTTGGGTCCATGGGGTTAGCATCTTTTCTAACCCAAACAAATTTATTTGAAAAATTTGAATTATGTAATCTGTCATAACAAAATTTTACAAGGTGGCCCGTACGTCCACAATGTGTAAAAGTGTACACATTAGCATACATATAATCATGTGTGTGAGTATGACGAGCCTGTGTATGCCGTGAATAGTGTGCATGCATATGTGGAGCATGTTTCTTCTGAAACATGGATTCCCAACCGTGTGTGGTTTATGGCATATTGCTCAAAGTGGAGCTCAAACAATCTACATTCTTCTTCAAAATACAAATATCATTTTCATTGACGGAAGAAGAAGTGGAGCATGCAACATATTTATCACTAAAAGATGAAGCAATGGGTGTATGACAAACATGAGAATCAAAAGCATTTTTTAAAGAAATTTTTTCTTTTAAAACTAAATCTAATTCTTTGGAAATCAAGGCAATTTTGTTTTTCAAAGAATAATTTTCTTTTAAAATAAATTCAAGTTTTAAAGACAAAATCTCATTTTTCTTCAAACAACATCAAAATCATTTTTATTTTTCAAAAATTCATTTTCTTTAAAGGCAAAGTCAAGTTGGGATTTTAATGAATCTCTTTCATTTGAAACCTCAACCTTCTCTTGCAAAGCCATATCAAGTTTAGAAAACAAAATTTTATTTTCTTCTTTTAATTCAAAACTTTTTTCAAAAGTTTATATTTATTTAACAAGTTTTCACAAAATAGGGAAAGATCTTCATTTAATATATTGGCATCCATACTATCATGATCATCATTAAAAGAGCTAGCACTATCATCTAGATGAGTATCTGAATGTACCTCAAGGGAGTCATTCCCTTGGACCATATAGCAAGCTTCGTCAAACTCATCCATCATGGGTTCCATCTCCACATAGTTTGTCATTTGTAGCGGGAGAGGTCAATGTGTTCCACACTGCAAAACGGAATTACAATGAGAAATCATAGAAAATTATTTTTTGCTTAGTGTGTGCCTAGGTGCCTCCATGACTTATGCATTAGCCTCAATGTACTTTTCACTACCAAAATAGGTTTTCTTGGTAGTGGCAAGATGAACATGCAAACTTAGGGCTTTTAAGTAAGCACTCATCTTAAACTTTCACATATCGATGTTAGAAACATCATAATGGGAGGTGCAAGAAAATCCATGATTGTATAAGCTATATGTGTGTAATGCAATATTAAATTAGCTATCCAAGGATCTTACTCCTAGGTGGTTAAACCGAATATCATGAGCGGAGGCTCTGATACCAATTGAAATACACCTAGAGGGGGGTGAATATGTGTGCTAGCTAACCTAAGACAAATGATGTGGAATTAAAAACTTAATTGCAAACACACTATGTGTAAGGACTCTGAAATTACTCCTCTAAATTCCTCTAAACTAAGAGTTGAGGTGCTATTAGAAGCTCTGTTGGTTCAACACAAGTGTGGGCACACATAAACAATATCTAGCATGAATATGAATATGAACAAATAATAATAATGTAAGATATAAGAGAGATAGATAAAGATAGAGTTGAGAGATAGTGGATCAAACACAAACACCGATATATGTTTCGAGGTTCGAGCCACTGTTTTACGTCCCCGCCTTCAAACAGAAGGATTTCCACTATGTCCACACAGGACCTTTCACAAAGGGACCTCTATCGAGGAATTACAAGTCAACACTGGGAGTACACAACTCCTCTCTTTAACACAATCACCTCCACACAACAGACAAGGCACAAAGCCAAAGCAAAGAAAAGTTTACAACTTGGTGATCCAATGATCACAAACTCTCTCTTGTTGATCTCAAAGGATCACAAACAATTTTTTCACAAAAACAAGATCCTAAAAATAGGAATAGAGTGATAGCTCAAATGTGAGAAAAACAAAGTGTTTTGGAAAGAAACAACAAAGAAAAACTCTTTGGAAAAACTTCTGATAGATAAGGAAATGAAGAACAAAACTAGAATTCCTAAATATTAGTTTTCTTTGATTTTTTAAAAACTTTGAAACAAATAAAAATAAGAGAATTTTTGGCACAAAAACGTATTTTGAAAACTTGCTGAAAACACTTGAGAAGATGAGAAAAATTATTGTTAAAAATCTTAGCAGAAACAAACCAAGGGAACCCATATTTATGGGATTCCCAAAATATAGCCGTTGGGGGTCCAAACAGGTCCAGAATGACCTATCGGTCGACCGGCCAACAGTAGGGTTTTTGATCGACCGCTCGGTTGACCGCCCCAAAATAATTTGCTTGTCGGTCGACCGCCCGATCGACCGAGGTCAAAACCAGAGAGTAAACTCTCGGTCGGTTGACCGGGGCTAGATCCAGAGAGCAAGCTCTCTGGATCGGTCGACCGGACGGTCAACCGACCCTAGGCCAAGATAGTGTGCACGTATTTGTGCACATCAATTGACCATTTGGCCGACCGAGATCTGGTCCGGTCGACTGGTCAGTCGACCGCCAATGATCTCAGGCTGGGATTTTGGATTTGAAAACTTGGTCTTTTTAATACCTATAAAATCTTATAAAATCATATAAAATTCACAAAAATAAGTTCATGTAAGCCCTTGAAATACAAATGTATTTAATCAGGGATCAACCCATATTACAAATAATTTGAACTATTTTTGAGACATAGGAAATTAAGCTTGAAGTCAAAATAGTATTTTCAAAACTTGTTTTATTTTTGTCTTCAAGAGTTTTTGAGAAGACTTCAAAATGAAAAACTATTTCTCAAAACTTGTATGAATACAAAAATAAGATATTGAAGCACATTTGAAGCATAGTATGTATGAGTGGAATCTAATGCACATATAAAAAAATATATCCATGTTTTTGACATTAAATCCAAAACTAAGTTTTGTTAAAATTAAAACTTGAAACATATGAACTAGAATCATCAAAATAAATTTTTAGACAATATGAATCATATATGTATATGGATGAAATTCAACATACATAAAACCATGTAAATTTCTTTTGATTCTATCTATTCATGAAAACTAAAGATATGTTTTTGAAATTCCAGAACGGTTAAACCGAAACAAAAAACTATTTATCTTGTGTGTGTATACTTCAACACTAGTCTATCTTTACACAAGATTTAAAGACAAAACTAAATTAAACAAATCGAAGTCTTCTTGTCGATTTTCATCTTCAAGATGACTTGATCCAAGTGAGCTTGATGCGATCATTATGATGTGAACTCTTGAATCAACACTTGTTTGCTTTAACACTTTAACTGTGAATCTCTTGTTGAAGTTAAATCTCTACTAAGATCTTAATCAATATCTGAAACTTATTAAACACAAGATCATTAACAAACTAACCTTCATAAGTTAGTCATCATCAAAACTAAGGTCAGGGCCTCTGGGCCAACAGAGATGTCCTGAATCTTTATTGATATCACTTCAATGTTGGATTACAATCACTCTTTCTCTCTGTCACTTGTGGCTGAACTAGACTAGAAAAAAAACAAAATAAATTTCAAACGTATTGCAGCTGTCTAACATAAATCCTAGCCTTAGGAATAATAAATTTAGATCCTAGTCTTTGTCCCTTTCTTCATAGAAATTTTTAGTATTTATAGGAAAAAACCAAAGGGGAGAGGAGTGATCAGATAGGGAAAGCAATCGCTCCTCTAGATATTGTTATATTGCTGCAGATCTGCAAGGATTGCCTTGAATCCGCGATAATTCTATGGCCAGATGACCAGATCTGGGGGAGGCTTCATTGGATTTTTTGTTTGCATGTATTATCCTTTTGGTTTCTCCGTTTGACCTCAGGATTTGACGATTTCCTCCGTATTCTTTGAGCTAACCAAATGGATCTATAAAATTTCAAATTTAACCAGTTTTCATTTGGTGTTATCTCTCTGATTTGCTCTGATCTTCAGCTGAATATTTGTCCCAATCTTGATTTTGATTTATTCTTAATTTCAGTAAGCTTTTGGGCTCGTTTTCTCTTTCATCTCCTTTAGTAAAGGCTTGCACAAATTTAGACAAAAATACTATTAAAAAGTAGAGTTTATTATACAATAAATATGAGAATGTGATGATAAATATGCAATATCAGTAATTGATGACCGATCGTATGATGGAATCCTATTCCGCTACACACAAATAGACACAGGAGGCCCTCAGGCAAGTTCATGATGGTACGTGCATAGCTCACTAACTCGGACCCAAACTTAGAGACTGACTCTGAAGACTTGGCTATTATTGGACAAAGATGATTTCTAATGCTGTCGCCTACACAAAATTATATCACACTTGTCAGATTCATGGTGACTTCATACATCAAGCACCAGGCTATCGTCATCCAATATCTCCTTCATGGCCATTTGAGATGTGGGGAATAGGCATCATTGGACCCACCCAACTACCATCATCCAAACTATATCAGTTTATCTTAGCTATAACTGATTACTTCTCAAAATAGGTAGAAGTTGTCCCTT
Organism: Agave tequilana; assembly: GCA_038442645.1. Taxonomy (NCBI): domain Eukaryota; kingdom Viridiplantae; phylum Streptophyta; class Magnoliopsida; order Asparagales; family Asparagaceae; genus Agave; species Agave tequilana. The sequence goes on along the minus strand of JAVJIF010008153.1, from coordinate 74,716 downwards.
TAAAGGAAGTAAGGCGTCTGACATAATCAAGTTTATCAAACAGCATGTATTATACCACTTTGATATTCCTCAACGAATTGTCCATGATAACGGACCCCAATTCTTCAGTCAAGCATTCCAAAAATTCTGCGATAAATTCAAAATTCAGAGTGTATTCTCAACATCATACTATCCGGCTGCCAACAAGCTTGCAGAAACTTTTAACAAGACCATTGGAAAACGTCGCAAGAAGTTCATCTAAAAAAGTCAACGCGATTGGGACGAGAGTTAGGTGAATGCCTTTAGGCTTATCGCACAATGGTGAGAACCAAGACTTCGTCATTTTTCTTGGTATATGGATGCGAAGTTATACTTTCACTAAAAATTTAGATTCCATCTCTGTGTTTTGCCTTGACAATAGAGATGAAAAATGAGGATAAACATCAACTGCGCAATCAAAAAATGGAAGCTTTAGACGATAAACACCTACAAGCTCAACAACAAATCAAGCTTTATCAAGCTCGAATCTCCAAAGCTTTCAACAAGAAGGTCAAAGAATGGATCTTTACGAAAGGCAATCTTATCTTAGATGTCAGACGATCCATGGTTATGACACATAAAATAAAAGAAAAATTAAATCCAAAATGGGAAGGTCCCATTGTAGTAGAGACGCTCTACTCAAGAGCGTATTGACTGATCAACCAAGAAGGAGATCGACTCATGATGCCCATCAATAGCAGACTCTCAAAGAAATATTACCTCTGATTGTACGTATTTTAAAACAGTCTCCTCTGGACAATCGAGATCATTTCATCAGTATAATCCTAAAGATTATTTTGATAAAAAAACCCTAGAAGTGCATCATGTACTTCTTCTTAAAAAAAAAGGAGTCACTTCACGTGACATAATAATTCAACACCTCTGATGGCTAAGGATAGAGGAAATATATTGGCTTTTTAAGCCCAATATAAAATGCTTAATAATTCATCATGCTAAGGGGAATAACATTGCTTGCCCAACTCAAACGGTAGTTAGTAAAGACAAACCAAAACCTTTTGATAGCTGACAGTTTGCTAAAAATCCTAAGGGAACCACCTAATCCCACCAAAATCTTTTACCAATTTACTCACTTCCTCAACAGAATAAATTACAGATCAAACCTGTCATGTTAAAGCTTACACCTCTGGAGTAAAACTTCTACTTGTCAATCTCCTCTAACGGAATGACAAGTCAATAAATTTGCTTAAAATGCAAAACTAGCCTGTTATGTTAAAACTTACACCTCTGACAGTAATACTTCTATTTGTCAATCTCCTCTAACGGAATGACAAGTTCATTGAATTTTCTCAAATCGCAAAATAAATCACTGTTATGTTAAAACTGCACCTCTGAAAGTAATCTCCTCAATTTTCTCAATGAAAATGAGAAACATGATTAAAATCATACCTCTCTTGTCTACTTGACTTCCTTAATGAAAATATCAAATTTAGTTTAAACTCGAAACTTTAGTTTCTAAGTTAATTGTTATCTTTGGCAATTCAATATTGATCAGTTTAATCTATTTGATTTTCCAACAAAAAGAAGACAGATATGATATAAAAGTAAAACAATCACTTTTATTCAAGTAAAATGATAAAAGTGAGACAAGCACTCTTACTTTTATTTCCAAAAAAAAGAAGAGAGTGTTACAAAAAAAAGGAGGTTAATCTCGTCGAGTTAGAGACTTGATCTGATCTTTAAGTTCCTTGATGTCTTACTGGGGAGTTTCTTACCGCGACCAACGCCTTCTCTCGTAGCTTCTCTTCCATCAGAGACTTCTCCGCAACATACACAGCCTTAATAGTCTCCAACATAGAGTATTATACTATAAGCTCCTAATATAGTTGATCATTTTTCACAGAGAGCTCCTCTATTTTTCTCTTCTCCTGCGCTAGTATACACTCATTTTCCTGCAGCAAGATTTGCGCCTTAGCAGTTGTATCTCAAGCATAATATCGTGTCTTTCGCACTTTTGGCATTCAACTCTGTCTTCCGGAATTCATTTAGTGAGCTCTGATAATATGATTGTATCTCATTTAAATGACGAGCCTAATCTTCTATCTTCTTTTTACCCTCTTCCTAAAGATGAGACTGTTCTGCATGCAAATTGGATACAACCAACTGAGCAGTGTCAATCACATTAGAATTTTCTAGATTATGAAGATCGGTTAAACATTGCCTCAGTTGCTCGACACGTGCTAGGTATTCCATAGCTCATTCTGCTTCCCTGACCTTTTTGATATTCTCAACATGATTGTCAAGAAGCGACTGTATAAAGTCAAAGGAACTCTGTCTGGTGAGCACAAAGTAACAATACTCCATCATGGAAAGAAATTGGTCAATCACACGAGTAATTAGACCTTCTGAGATATTCACAATGGTAGTAGGCCTGACTGGAGTACTGGGTGAGCCTGAAGATACAATGATGACGGTGCGCCCTTAACAGAGGTTGGAGGTGGACTCGTTGTACCAACGACTGTCGTAGGTGCAATTATTCCTCTTGTAAGTACATGCACAAGCTTAATTACAAGTCGCCTTATCTCTGAGGTCATGATAGAAGCTTCTCCTACCGATATGGGAGCAGAATCTGACGCTATAATGGTCTCAAGCGCGGACAACGCCATAGGAGCCCTGTCCATGGGGGTAGCAATATAGCTTTCCCTTACACATAAACTCGCAGCTATGTCAGTTGTTTGAGTCAATGCAATAACCCCTGTGGTCACTGAAACAGTATTTGTAACAACCTTAAATGCAGTAGAATGAAATTCTTCCTAAATCTCTCATGTTAGAGGAATCGAAGACGATAACTCTTCATGTGAGTCCCCGAGTTGAGAAAGTCCTTTGGCCATACCGGCAACACTGGTGGAAAGCTCCTCCAACAGCAGTCACATGAACTTCTGAGGATGTTATCGAAAAAGGGGTTAAAAAGATTTCTACATAAAGTTTGAAAGTAAAAGAAGAAATGCAAAAATTCAAAGTTTACTTTCAGACAAAGGGATCTTTGTAGGAGGTAAAGTAGTCTCAGCCAGAAAAGTGACCTCTATATCCTCAACAGCAATTGTGAGAATTTGCTAGTATCAGGAGGAGGAGGTTCATAGCCGAAGTTGAGATCTTCTTTAGAATAGTCTACTTCTTCCTCTGACTGGGGTGATGATACTGGAGAAGGCGGGATCTCGATCGTCATGGGTCTATTCGACATAAGCCCGGTAGTAGGGCGTTGTTCCAGAGCCCCCTTAAAGGTATCATAACAGCAGGAGTGCCCGACGGTGTGTCCATAGAGTCAGCTCCATCTTTTTGATTCACTAATGTCATAAGAGGGGTAGCTTCGCACTGAGGCAGATCGACTTCATGTTGAGAAGCAGTTCCAGCTCTGAAATGACTTAAGATCCTCGAGCGGCCTCACGTTCTTGTACAGTCTGATGCTCCAGAGTAGCGAAAGACTCTATTGTGACTCCTTCTGCCTCCTCCTCAGCAGGAAGAACCTCTTCTATGCCAATCACTACAGGACTCCTAGTACGGAGGCTCCTGGGACGTATAGTGATGATTGTCAATAATTCATCTTCTTCGTTAGTCTTTTTATCGTATGAGAGAATTGACACGATTCCTGCCTCTGGCTTAGAGGTTCCCTCAAGAATAGCTTCAGTTCCAGGCTTTCGGTGTGCCTGCTTCTTCTTCACGTTGGATCCAGCCTCAGAAATTGAGGTCGAGAATGCTTAGTAACAATACCTCGCAAGCGTCTTATAAGAGCACCTCCAGCTATTTCTTCATCAGAATCAGACATAATTGCTGCTTCTGCTTAGGAGGCCTAACTCTCGACTTCGAGAAACTCGTTCATATCTTTCAAATGGGTTTTCTTCGAGTTTTTCTTACTACTGTACAGGGCTTTAATCTCTTTGATACACATTCTATTTATGTTATATTCAGGCACTGAAGTCGCTATAGCATACCACATGCAAAAATCGAGAGTGATATAGGAGTTGGGAGTTTTCTGCGTGATTGGACACAAATATTGCATATTTATTATTACATTCCTACATCTATTCTGTAATAATTTCTGCAATTAAATTGTCTTAAATGTCTTATTTATACAGGATATGATGAAAGGAGGGAGAGAAGATAATCACAAATCCAGGCCAATTATATCAGATTTTTGGGAGGATTTAAATCATAACAAAAGATTAAAACATACAAGAGAGGATAATCTCATCTCTGGATCAATTAAATCAGATTTTTGAAGATCCAGTTGGTTAGCAGAAGAATCAATGAAGATAATGTCAAATTCAGATCCTAAATTAAAAACCAATGGAGATAAAAAGTGAACCGGGAATCAGCGGACCACGACACCCTAGGCTCTGGCCTTGTGGCTAGATCTTGCCGCGAAAATGTTGCCGAAACCTCATTTCCACAGCATTATTGTGCATGTTCCTTCCCTCTCTATTTCTCCTATAAATATTTGCATTTCTGAAGGCAAACGGACACCATTCTGGAGAGAGCTAGGTTTAGTTTTTTTTTCTAGTTTAACCTAAAAATTTCTTTTTTTAAATATAATTTTATGATTTCTTTATAGCTTAGATTAGAGAAAGTTTCATAAGAGAAGGAGAAGAAGAATTATATTTAGAGTGACACTGAATATAATCTTCTTCAGAGAGAGTTGTATTGAGAGTGACAATTAATGTAATGTTTCTTCTTTTCTTCATTGCTACTCCATTTAGTAGATCGCTGTTTTATGTTATTCCTTCTCATGTTTTATGATTAGTCGTTAATTCTACATTTTATTATCATATTTTTCTGCCGGTTTATGAATGAAATACTGCTTCTCATTCGTATTTTGATTTCTTTTGCAGATTATAAGTGTATAAGGAAAAAGTTACAATAAGAGCTTAATTAAACCCACTTTGGGTAATTAATCCGGATTTCTTGGAGACCAAGGCAAAGAGCTTTTAGAAGAACACATTAGATTCTCGTATTAAAATTGTATATGGAGAAATACGAATTCAATATACGCAAAACCAGACATACACAGAAGACTCTAGAAGCCAGACACATCTACGTCCAAAAGATCAGGGCCATTAGCCCTGATCAAGCCACGCAAACGCGGCTATTGCCACGGATGCACAACAAAGTCAGGGCCTATGGCCCTGATTCTTGTCGCGTGGCATTGTCTCTTCAAACCCTAATTGCTTTTGTCCATAAATACTGCATGTAAGGGCAAGAACTAGGGAGAGGAGGCCAATAGCTAGGGTTTCTTCTCCTTTAGTGTAGCTTAGTGTAGATTTTCTCTTTTCTTTTCTTGTAATTTTCTTTTCTTTATAGATCATGTAGTAGGGCTGAGTTTGATTTAGAAGAAACAGAGAGTGTTGATGTAATAGAGAGTGATAATTAGTCTCTAAAATTGCATATTTTATACATCTTCACATTTATTTAATATTAAATTTTGCTAATAATATCTCTCTTGTATGTTTCTAGGTCCATGGCATGAATGAAGAAGAAGACCCAAAATCACCATTTAATTGGTGATTAAAAGCTTGCAAATATAACCATTGACGTTGGAGGTGGTTTCGTCAAAACCAGGGGCCCAAAATCAGAAAACCAGGACATGCAGCCGACGGGGAACAAGCGGACAGCGCGCAGCAAGCGGTGCTGCGTGCGCCGCCCTGGTAGCTCTGGTGTGGAGCCGCGTGCCATGATTTGACGCGCGACTCCGTACCTCTCCCTGATACCCTTCTTCGTCTATAAATACCTGGAGTTTTTCAGAGCCCATCAAGGAGGAGTTTTGAAGTGTTTTTAGGTTAGTTTTTAGGGTTTTTCCCTTGTTGTAGTTTAAAGTAGTGTAGTTTAGTTCTTCTTCTTCTTCCTCCTTTATATTTTTCATTTCTTGTAGATCTTGTGTTAGGAGAGAGAGTGATACATGGTTGGAAAGTAAGAGTGCTTGTAATAGAAGGTGACAAGTTATGAAAGGTTCTCTCTTTACCTCTCTTTGTTTTCTTCTCTAACTCCTTTTACATGTTTAGCTAATTTTCTCTCATGACAACTAACTACTAACCACTAACTTACTAACTTCTTACTTGATAATCCACATGAATCTAATAGCCTCTACTTGGCCTTACTCTTGCAAGAGCTATTGATGGCTCATGATGATGGATTCTAACACTCTAACATCCTGACTCTTTAACAAACTAACATTATTTTATTTTATATTTACTCTTGTTTAGGTTTGATGGTTTAAGTGTAGCTTGCACTTGTTGTGTTGAGTTTGGATGTGAAAGTTATCGCATGGGTCATGCTTTGAAACGCTCTTGAACTAAGAATTAGTGATGGCTAAGGATACATGTGAGGCAACTATCACTAAGAGGTTAACATGGTTAGTGGAGCCATTAGTAGTTAGTAGCCATGGGTTTTCTTTCTTTTTTACCTTATTTTAGAAATATACCAAAAACCACAAATACATTCTTTTCTATGTTTCCCCTTCTTCGTGTGCACCGTACTCTTCTCTTTTCATTCTTTGATTTCTTTTTTCTTTGATTCTTTAAAACATTGAAGAAATTTTAACACATACGTGAACATTCCGGTAAAATTTCTATCGCTTCTCGTCCCTGTGGATTCGACCCGTTTAGCCTCTATGCTATAATGGAAGTATCAAGGAAGCCAAAGCACACATACTTTAAATCTTGATTTCAAAACATACACTTTTCGTGCGCGGTTTCCCCCAATCAAAACCAGAGGCCCAAAACCTGAAACTGACATGCAGCCGACAGGGGACAAGTGGGCCGCACGCAGCAGGCGGCGCTGCGCGCGCTGCCCTGGTGCAGCCTCAGAAACGCGGTCTGGGCCGCGTTTTCGCGAATCTGGTGTGGAGCCGCGTGCCAGGATTTGACGCGCGTCTTCGTACCTGTACCCTGATACTCCTCTTCTATAAATACCTGGAGTTTTTCATAGCCCAGCAAGGAGGAGTTCTGAAGTGTTATTAGGTTAGTTTTTAGGGTTTTTTTCTTGTTGTAGTTTAAAGTAGTTTAGTTTAGTTCTTCTTCTTCTTCCTTTATATTTTTCATTTCTTGTAGATCTTGTAATAGGAGAGAGAGTGATACATGATTGGAAAGTAAGAGTGCTTGTAATAGAAGGTGACAAGTTATGAAAGGTTCTCTCTTTACCTCTCTTTGTTTTCTTCTCTAAATCCTTTTACATGTTTAGCTAATTTTCTCTCATGGCAACTAACTACTAACCACTAACTTGTTAACTTCTTACTTGATAATTCACATGAATCTAATAGTTTCTACTTGGTCTTGCTCTTGCAAGAGCCATTGATAGCTCATGATGATGGATTCTAACACTCTAACATTCTGACTCTCTAAAAAGCTAACATTACTTTATTCCATGTTTACTCTTGTTTAGGTTTGATGGTTTAAGTGTAGCTTGCACTTGTTGTGTTGAGTTTGGATGTGAAAGTAATCGCATGGGTCATGCTTTGAAACGCTCTTGAACCAAGGACTAGTGATGGCTAAGGATACATGTGAGAGAACTATCACTAAGAGGTTAGCATAGTTAGTGGAGCCATTAGTAGTTAGTAGTCATGGGTTTTTTTTCATTTTTACTTTATTTTAAAAAATATACCAAAATCACAAATATATTCTTTTCTATGTTTCTCCTTCTTCGTGTTTCACCGTACTCTTCTCTTTTCATTCTTTGTTTTCTTTTTTCTTTGATTCTTTAAAACGTTGAAGAAATTTTATCACACACGTGAACATTCCGGTAAAGCTTCTATCGGTTCCCGTCCCTGTGGATTCGACCCGTTTAGCCTCTATGCTATAACGAAAGTATCGAGGAAGTTAAAGCACACACAGTTTAAATCTTGATTTCAAAACATACATTTTCCGTGCGGAGTTTTTCCCCGATCAAATTTTGGCTCCGTTGCCGAGATGAGAACGGTTTGATTTCACGTTTTTGTTAACTTTTCTTCTTTGTTTTTGGTATGCAGGTTGAATTTTTAGTATTGCAGAAGTCCACACTTGCTTTTGTATGGTTGGGTAAATTCTTGTATATAACACATTTTGCTGCTATTCTTTGTTTATATTACCTATGCACTGTAATAATTTTAAGAACTAAATTACAGAAATTGGATGCTTTAAAACGGTTTAGACATTTACATCTAGGCACGTGTCAATTTCAATTCCAATATGCTGTATTTTATTCTTGTGTTGTTGTGATCTTGACGGAGATGTACATATTGTATAGCATATAGTTAGGACAAACACGTGAGTTATTTACTCGCTTTGTATGTTCATTCTTATACATATTGCGCACTTGCACGAATTGAACTTAAGGGCAAAACCCAATACAACATAAGGTGGGAAAGTCATTACCCTCCTTAGCCCAAAAATCACCTCCCCATTCACACAATCCAAGCCTTAATAAAAATTGCTAGACGTTGGCACCTAGGAACATCTCGGACTCATTTAGGAGATTGACCTAAGGGGGAAGTTGTTAGAGTTTGACTCTTATCAAATCGGCGTTAAGGTTGGGGATTGAGAGGCGAAATCTCAAAGAATAGTGGTTTGGCATAATTAGGCCCGTTGCTCCGGCACGGATACCTCCCACTGATCTTACCCCTACCTGGCTGATTAACTTGTGGTCAGATTTCTACAAGGTACCTCCCATGGACAGTCTAACAGTTAGGAGTCATCTAGGTCTAAGTCAACCCTAGCATAGACTTGTTTTCTTCTTTTTCTTTGTTTGTTTGTTTGTTTGTTGTTTTTTTCTTTTTTGTAAATTGTGATATCGATTTCAACAACAACAATTTTTTCAATCCTAATATGAATCCATATTTCACCCCGATCTCATTTGATTCGGAAAACTTCAACCCGGCTATGTACAACATGAACCAAGCATATGCTGCGTTGGGATTATCCGACTCAATATGACCCATATTCCCAATCCTATGACTATAATTTTCAAAATAAATTTCACTCTTCACAGAGTTCATGGGGATTCACCTCTCCCGAGTCAAATTTTCAACCACCTTGTCTATAATTTTCACAATATTCATTCCCTGATTTTGATTCATATACTCCTTTTCTGTTCCACCAACCGAAAAAAAATCCAATTTGGAAAGGAGTATGGAAGCCTTGCTTGAGTCCCTGCAACAAATTCAAATTTGCTCAATTCACAATCCTTCGTAAATCAAACTCCATATATTCCTTTTCTAGAACATCCAATTGAAGAAGAATTTGAGTTAGAAAAGCATTTGGAAGTCTTTTGGGAAACAGTGCAACGATTTCAAAATATGTTGGACTCATCATCTCAACCAAATTTTCAAGAGTCCTACTCATCTTTTCTAGTCTCACCGATTCAAAATGAACAACCATCAATACTGAACTCGAGTATGGAACCCTTGCATGAGTCCGAGCAGCAATCATAAAATCTGATGGACACACAATTTCACCACAATTTTCAAAATCAACTTCCATACTCACATTTTGAAGAAGAACTAATTACAAAAAGTATGGAAGACATGATTCAGGCTCAAAATTCTGTTACCTGGCTTATCAATAGGTTAGACTCAATAATAAATTATTTGATCATTGAGAGCGAGGAAAGTCTTTCTTGTCAACCTTTGACCAATCCTTATATCCTAACTCTACCGATTGACCTAAGAATCATGCTATTTTGGAAACCAAGATTCAATTTCAGCAAACCCATTGAAACTTGACCAAACTCTAAGGTTTGAAAATCATATTGACATTTTGGTAAGTTATCCCTTTCCTGAAATTGAAATTGAATGTGAAAGTGATCCTGAGTCTCAAGTTAGTGATTCCATTTCACTTTTTGATTCAATAATGACTCTGGTATCTTTATCAGTTTTTTTTCTCTATTCCAAAGTCAACATTGAATCCTGTATCAGTACACTATGAAATGAAATCATCAATATTTTATGATCACACTTCATTGATGGGGAAAAGTGTGTGTGAACATCAATTTTTAGTTTGGACCCCATTTTTGAACCAATTTTGACTCTCACCTTTGAATCTCGACTTGATATGAGTCAAATTCTCGAGTCAGTATCGATTTTTATTCCTGTTCCATTTGAGTCAAATCAATCATCTCTCAAAATCACACTTCATTGTTGGACAAGAATGTCGAAGAAAATAACTCGGTAATTATTTTTGAAAATTGAAAATTGGATGGGCGTAATTTTTTCAATAAGATCATACAGTTCTCCAACATTTTACTGGGTTGTATTAGAGAGGTCACTGGTGGGTTCCTGCAAGATCCATTTTTTTTGAATTGGGCCGCATTTCATGGACCAATCAGACCACTACCGGAGCCACCACCATGAGGTAATTTTTCTTCTCTTTCTATTTGTTTCATGTATATACACATTCATGACGCATTGAGGACAATGCATGAGATAAGTGTGGGTGAGGATTTACTAACATAGTTAGTTTTAAATTTTCTTTCTTTTACAATTCTTTTTAAGAAATTTTTAGATTTTTCTTTTATATAGAAACTCTCTTTTCTTTTCTTTTTACAAAACTTTTTGAAATAAGAGATTAGTTTTGATTTATTTTTAAGAAAATTAAGATTATCTTAGGAATCAGGAAGACCTAAAATTATGATTTTTTAAACTAAGTCAAAATAATAGATCTTATTTAAATTTTAGGATAAGGAAGTAAGATTGAAAAGATAATTTGATCTTGAATTTTTGCCTTAGATTTATGCACTTCACACTTACACAATCTTTTGAGATTGAAACAATGACTGATAATGCCATAATATATATATATATATATATATATATATATATATATATATATATATATATATATATATATATATATATATATATATATATATATATATATATATATATATATATAAATGATGATGATAATAAAAATCACTTATTGAAGTTGGGTAATTATGCCTCAGAAAGCATGATTATTCATGCCTAAAAAGATGGACAAAATCAAAATAATCCCCTTTAGTTTTGTGGCCTTATTTACTGAGTCCTTAAGCCCGAGGGATGTTTTGTCATTTGGTGCCCTAAGATTTTCTGGTTTGAGAGTCACCATCTAAAGGCTCACTACCTGGGTAAATAAGAAAGCCTAAGCAAACTAAGGAAAGAAAAAAAAGAAAAAAATAATAAATATACACAAATAAATGGCATGAAAGTTAGAGTCGATATCACAAAAATCTTCATAGTTCATAAAGTGCATATTTTTTTAAGAGTTTTATGAAAGATCAAAAAATCGATTCAATTTCAAATTCTTACATTTAATTTATAACAAGATTTTGCATTTTGACTTAGTTTAAGGAAAAATAATTTCTGGTTAACCTACGACCGTGGATCACTTATATATTCGCTAAAATATTTCAACACTTTTCTCTATTTCAAAAAATGCGTTTTCAAAATACTAACATTTGATTTCTTTCTTTATGGATTTTGTGGGTGTAATCCGCTAAAACCCTCAAGAGACAAAACTCCTTCTCTAGGAAAAACTTTGAGGTTTAATGACTTGTTGCACATGCTCAGTGCAATCGCGTCACCTGTGAAAGTGGTGTAATAATTTTTTTTAGTTTTTTGTTTTGCTCGGGACGAGCAAAAGATAAGTGTGGTGATGTGATTAGTCTCTAAAATTGCATATTTCATACCACATCTTCACATTTATTTAATATTAAATTCTGCTAATAATACCTCTCTTTTATGCTTCTAGGTCCATGGCATGAAATGAAGAAGAAGACCCAAAATCACCATTTAGTTGGTGATTAAAAGCCTACGAATATAGTCATTGACTTTGGAGAGTGGTTTCGTCAAAACTATGAGCCCAAAACCAGAAACCGGGATATGCAGCCGACAGGGGGACAAGCGGGCAGCGCGCAGGTACAACCGCGAAAACGTAGTCTGGGCCGCTTTTTTCGTGGCTCTGGTGTGGAGCCGCACGCCAAGATTTGACAATCGGCTCCGTACTTGTACCCTGATACCCCTCTTCGTCTATAAATACCTGGGATTTTCCAGAGCCCACCAAGGAAGAGTTTTGAAGTGTTTTTAGGTTAGTTTTTAGGGTTTTTTTTTCTTGTTGTAGTTTAGGATAATTTAGTTTAATTCTTCTTCTTCTTTCTCCTTTGTATTTTCTATTTCTTGTAGATCTTGTAATAGAAGAGAGAGTGATACATGGTTGAAAAGTAAGAGTGCTTGTAATAGAAGGTGATAAGCTATGAAAGGTTTTCTCTTTACCTCTCTTTGTTTTCTTCTCTAACTCCTTTTATATGTTTAGCTAATTTTCTCTCATGACAACTAACTACTAACTACTAACTTGCTAACTTCTTATTTGATAATCCACATGAATCAATAGCCTCTACTTGGCCTTGCTTTCGCAAGAGCCATTGATGGCTCATGATGATGGATTTTAACACTCTAACATCTTAACTCTCAAACAAGCTAACATTACTTTATTTCATGCTTACTCTTGTTTAATTTTGATGGTTTAAGTGTAGCTTATACTTGTTGTGTTGAGTTTGGATGTGAAAATTATTGCATGGGTTATGCTTTGAAATGCTCTTGAACCAAGGACTAGTGATGGCCAAGGATACATGTGAGGAACTATCACTAAGAGGTTAGCATGGTTAGTGGAGCCATTAGTAGTTAGCAGTCATGAGTTTTCTTTCTTTTTTACTTTATTTTAGAAATGTACCAAAACCCACAAATACATTCTTTTCTATGTTTCCCCCTTCTTCGTGTTTCACCGTACTATTCTCTTTTCATTCTTTGTTTTCTTTTTTCTTTGATTCTTTAAAACATTGAAGAAATTTTAACACACACGTGAACATTCCGGTAAAGTTTCTACCGCTTTCCGTCCCTATGGTTCGACCCGTTTAGCCTCTATGTTATAACGGAAGTATCGAGGAAGCCAAAGCATGCATACTTTAAATCTTGATTTCAAAACATACACTTTTCGTGCGTGATTTCCTCCCGATCAAGTGACAATCAGGGAAAGCTTTTTCCTTTCCTTACAAGTTTCTTCTCAACTTCTAACATGATTCTTAGTTAGATTTTCTATCATAGTGACTAACTTCTAACCACTAATCATTAAAAACTTGATTAAATATCCATATAAATCTAATAGTCTCTAAAAGGCCTTACTCTTGCAAAAGCCATTGATGGCTCATGATGATGGGCTCATTTTGATGATGATCATCAAAATGGCTCCATTGCCGGTGATGAAAACAAATTAGTTCATATTTTTGTTAATATTTTCTTCTCTGTTTCTATGTGCAGGTCAATACTTACTTAAACTGAACATTAAAGAAGACAGAACATTCATGTAGCTTCCTGTTCTCGAAATAGGGAGCCTGCTTTCATTTTTGCGCCATGCAAACATAAGAGAAGCTGCAAAAACGTGGCAATAGTAGGGTTATAGAATCCTAAATTTTGTATAGTGTTCTATATTGCAATATTTTGTTATCTTCTGCTATTAGTTTTTGTATTTGATTGCCTATACACTGCAATAATAGACAACAAAATCAGTAAGTGCATGTGTTAAAAAATGGTTTAGACATTTACATCATACGCATATGTCAATTTCATTCCATATATGATATTTTGTTCTGTTGTTGTGAGCTGGACTGAGGTGTACATATTGCATTGCATATAGATTAGGACAAACATGAGGGTTATTTACTTGCTTAAGTATTTAATTCCTTTTCTATATTGCATACTTGCATGAATCAAACTTAAGGATATAACCCGATACAACATAAGGTGGAGATGTCATTACCCCCCTTTAGCCCAAAAATCACCTCCCTACTAACACAATCCAAGTCTAAATAAAACTTGATTGACGCTAGCCTCTAGGGACATCTCAGACTTATTAAGAGATTGACCTCGGGAAGAAGTTGTTAATACTAGACTCTTATCAAATTAGTGTCTAAAGATTGGGGATTAAGAGGTTAAGCCTCGAAGATTCAGTGGTTTGGTGTAATTAAAGCCCGTTGCTTATGTACAAATACCTCTCACTGAATTTTGCCCCTACCTAGCCGATTAGCTCGTAGTCAGTTACTGTAATAGCCCTCTGCTAACAGTCGACCAGTTAGCAGTCGTCTAGGTCTAGGTCTAGGTCTAGGTCAACTCTAACATAGGCTTGTTTGATTTTCTTTTTTTCTTTTTGTTTGTTTGTTTATTTTTCTTTTTGTTTATGTTTATGAAAAAGGATTTTAATAATAATTTTTTCAATCTCAATATGAATCCATATTTCACTCCGACCTCATTTGACTGGATAACTCCAACCCAGCTTTACATAATATGAACCAACCAAATAGGCCGGATTTGATGTATTCAACTCAATATAACCCATACATCCAATCTTATGACCAAAATTTTCAAAATAATTTCAACTCTTCACAGAGTCAATGGAGATTCACCTCCCCTGAATCTAATTTTCAAACACCTTATCCATAATCATTTCCCAATTTTACTTCATATACTTATTTTTCAGAGCTACGGACTGAAGAAAAATTCAAGTTAGAAAAGAGTATAGAAGCCATGCAGGAGGCCGAGCGACAATTTTAAAACATGCTGGTCTCCTCATATCCATAAAATTTTCAAGATTCATACTCAATCCCATCTCTTCAAAATGAACAACCATCAGTCTTGAAAATGAGTATGAAACTCTTCGTGAGTCCGAGCGACAATCTCAAATCATGGTGGACTCAGAATTTTTCCAAAACCAAGCTTCATATACTCCTTCTGTAGAACAACCAATTATAGAAAAATTTGTGTTAGAAATGAGTATTGAAGTCTTGCGAGAGTTCGAGCGACAATCTCAAAATCTGATGGACTCACAATTTTACTACAATTTTCAAAACCAACTTTCATACGCACCTTTTCAAAAAAAACTGATTGCACAGAGTATGTAAGACATGATTCATAATCAAAATTCTGTTACCCAGTCTATCGGTAGGTTAGAAGTACAACTGAGTCAGTTAGTCCATACTTATAGGAATGATAAAACTCACTCATATTAATCTTTGACCAATTCTGGTCTCTCTAACCCTATCGATCTGGCCCAGGAATCATGTTGTTTTGGAAACCAAAATTTAATTTCATAACATCCATTTGAACTTGACCAAAATCAAAATTTTGAGAACCTTATTGATATTTTGGCAAGTTATCCCTTTCTTGAAATTGAACTTGGGCATGAATGTGATCCGGAACCTTAATTTGGTAATTCAATTTCACTTCTTAACTCAATATTGACTCCAGTGATTTTACCCGATTTTGATCACTTCTCCAAGTCAGTATTGAATCCTGTACCTATACATCATTAAATAGAATCACCTATCTTTCAAGATCAACATATTAAACTTGATCAATACCTAACTTTTGAGAGTCTCATTGACAAATTGGCAAGTTTTTGTTTGTATGAAATTGAATTAGAATAGAAATGTGACACCGATCCTCATTTTTATGATTTAGTTCCAAATTTTGACTCAATATTAACTCCAGTATCTTTACTTGATTTTACTCACTTTTCTGAGTCAACATCGAATCATGTACCAATTCATTGTGAACTTGAATCACCAATCTTGCAAAGTCATACTCCATTGAGGGAAAATGAATTTCTTGGTTTGGACCCAATTTTTGAACCAATTTTGACTTCAGAACCTTACTTGGCTTTAGTCACTTTCCTGAGTCAATATTAGTCTTGTACCTTCTGAGCCCAAGTCAATCATTTCATCATATCACATTCTATTCTGAGATAAAAGTGTAGAAAATAATGACTCAGAAATTAATTTTCAAAATTAAAAATTAGAAGGGGATAATTTTCTAAAAATCAGACACAAATACAATCAATTACTGGGTTATATTAGGAGAGAGTCACTGGTGAGTTCTTGCAAAATTCATAGTTTTTAGATTGGGTTGCATTTCATGCATCAATCAGACCACCACCGGAATCACCACCTTGAGGTGAATTCTCCTTCCCTCTTTATTTTCATGCATATATATATTCACAATGCATTGAGAACAATGCATGAAATAAGTATGAGGGAAGGTCTGCTAATATAATTTTTTTTAGAATTTTTTCTTTTTTATTTCTTTTAGGATATTCTTAGAATTTCTCTTTTATATAAGATTTTTCCTTAACAAACTTTTTGAAAAAAGAGAAAAAGATTTGATCTATTTTTAAGAAAATTAGGTTGATCATAGGAATTAGTGAAGCCTTGATCATGATTTCTTAATTTGAATCAAAATAAGAGGTATTATTTGATTTTTAGGATGAAGAAAGAAAGATTAGAAAGATAACTTGATTTTGAATTTTTGCCTTAAAGATATATGCACTTATACGTTGAGGCATTAAACAAAGACTTAAATACCCTTATAAAAAATTATTAATTATAAAAATACTTGGCCACTAATTAAGCTGGTTAATTGTGTCGTAGAAAGTATGATTAGTCACGCCTAGCAGTGGTCAAAGCAAATAAACACTTTAGTTTTGTGGCCTTGTTTACTCGAGTCCTTAACCCGAGAGATGTTTTCTCATCTGGTGCCCTAAGACCGTCTGGTCTGTGAGTCATCAGTTAAAGGCTCGCTACATGGGTAGACTATAAAGCTTAATAAAGCTAAAGGAAAAAATATAAAAAACAAAATGAATAAATGGTATCATAGTCCAAGTTAAATCCTAAAAATATACTAAGTGTATATTATCTAGGTTTTATGAAAGATCAAATAATCAATTTAACCTTGATTTATTAACCTAGATTGATAACAAGTCCTTGCATGGAGACTCAAATTAGGGATGAATAGTTTAGGTTAATCTAAGACCTTAGATCACTTAATTTTTGCAAAAATATTTGGAAAATTTTCTCTCTTTTAAAATGTGTTTTCAAAATACTAATATTTGTTTTCTTTCTTTATGAATTTTGTGGGTGTAATCTACTGAAAACTCTCAGGAGACTATGTCTCCTCCTCTAGAGGAAACCTAGAGGTTTAAAAGCTTGTCGTACACGGTCAGTGCAATCGCATCACCTGCGAAAGTGGTGTAATAAAAGTTTTTTTAGTTTTTTCTTTTTTTGTTTTGCTCGGACAACTAAAAGATAAGTATGGGGTGTGATTAGTCATCAATTCTGCATTTTAATCGTATTTTCTCACCGATTTATGAATAAAATACTGCCTCTTACCCGTGTTTGGTCTCTTTTGCAGATTCTATAGGGACAAAATTGTAATAAGAGCTTAATTAAACCCATTTTGAGTAATTAATCTAGAATTCTTGAAGACCAAGGCAAAGAGCTTCTAGAAGAACACACTGGATTCTCGTATTAAAGCTGTATGTGGAGAAATAAGAATCTAATATGCGCAAAATCAGACATGCATAGAAGATTCCAGAAGCCAGGCGCGTCTATGGCCAAAAGATCAGGGCCATTGGCCCTGATCAAGCGGTGCAAACATGACTATTGTCGTGGATGCGCGGCAAAGTCAAGGCCAATGGCCCGGATTCTTGTCATGTGGCGTCATCTCTGTTGGCCCAAAAGGTTACACTCTCCATTTGTTTAAAGTTTTGATGATAACAAAACACATAGAAGCTATATGGTACTAATAAGTTTGTTTAAGATGAGTTTCAGGTTAGTACCTTTTATGAAGGCCATTGCTTAGCTATTGCAAGGTTTTCTAGGTTCATGGAGCAAATAAGGCAAATGACACAAGAGGAAATGTCCATAGAGAGAAGGCTCTAGCATGACATTGCATGGCTCAAGACTTCATTATGGCTCAGAGACTTCATTAGATTTGTTTTTAGTTTTATAGTTTTGTTAAAGAATAGTGAATAGGTTTAAAGCTCAAAACTCCTACACACAAGTTTTTGCGCACATGTCTTTTCTAAAAATTTCTCCTATATATATATACAAAATATTTTTAAATATAGTCTATTACTTATAAACTCAATTTTGTGTATTATACATAGTTGATCAGCATGATTTTATACCATTTTTATACTCCTAATTATCTATTATTTGTATATAAATAATGCTACTCAGGTATATTTGATTATATTTTGCAGGGAATAGGTAAAAGGAAAAAAAGGAGGAATCCGGATAATTTCAGCAATTAAATGCCGCAATTTGTAAAAGATTGGAGGATGCTTTTTGAGCATGCTGCGGTATTTTGATCATAACTTTGGCTACAGGATCTCAAAAACAGCCATCCAGGTGTTTACAGAAAGAAAATTTAGAGAGCTACAACTTTCCTGTTGATGACGTCTTTTAATTCAGCCATTTGTTGACTCAAAAATGACAAAGAAAGTCTGCTTCTGTTTCTGGACTGGACTGAAATGCAACTTAGAAAAAATCCAGGGAGCTAAAGATAAGTTTTCGTGTTATTTGTACTCTCATTTTTATTTGATTATAAGTGATGAGATTTATCTCATGAGAAGAGTGCATTTGTATGAAGTGAGTGAGAATATCATGTAAGCTTATAAAAGCCAACATACCTAGGGTTTGGGGAGTTTTTTTTTTTCTAGGGTTTTATTTTTTAGAATTTTTTTCTCTCCTTGAAATTTGTGCTAGGATATGAATCTCGTCTTGAATTGTGGCCACTTTTTCAAAGTTATTTTCATCTGATGGAGGTATCTTCTAATTTCAATCTCAGATTTTAGAGGTAAGAATTTTATTTACAGTATTTTAATTTATTTTTTTTCCTGAAATTTATATGTCTATTAGTTTTATTTTAATCCTATAATCTAGATTTAAAAAAAAAAGGACAATAGAGGGCCATCTCTGCGCCCTCCATTTGAAAACAAAAAAAAAAAAAGAAAAGAAAAGAAAACAGAGGGCGCAGATGCGCCCTCCAATTGAAAACAAGGGCCGCCCCCTGGCGCCCCAATTTTGAAGAAGCAGGGGCGGCCCCAGGCGCCCCTGCAGGAAGGTTTTTTTTTTTAATTATCTTTTTTATTGATTTAATTTTATTTGTTTAATTAATTCATGTTTATAATTAATTATTTAATAAATTTTAGATAACTTTAAATTGATTTAATTAGTTTAGTTTATTGTTAATTCAACATGAGTAGGTAATTTTTCAGCGAGTACTTAGGGGAGATGAATCTAGACTTAATTCTTGTGGACCGAGTCAGTCTCCTATTTATGACGTATGCACATCAATTGACCTACTACTTTTAGGAAATTAATTTCTAGAATTACTGGATATTTGACAGGCTATGTATCGGGGGTTAATGGTCCATGCTTAGGGTCTGTCGCATTCATGTTATCTGTTTAATTTAGTTAATTCATCTTTGATGGACTATGTAACAGGATAATAGCTTGTGCTTAAATCTAGTGTTCAGAATTAATGTGCCTCTTAAACATAGAGATTTGGTGTGTATCACAAACTGGTATGGAGACCAAAATTGTCCGCTTGATGCTCGTTTAGGGGATTCGATCCTAGGTGCTTGACTTTTCTTTTACTCTAATTAGTTCACATAGTTCACAAGATCCATAAATCTTTTGATCCATTCGTGTAGAAGTGTCATAACCAAAAGAACCACCTGTCCCTGTGGATCGACCCTCAAGTGCTACATCGAACGACCGTGCGCTTGCAGTAATTTTAAAACGAGGAGACAGAATCTCCCCATCAAGTTTTTGCCCACACCTATCTTTTGCTAGTCCTCGAGCAAAATTAATAAAAAGAAAAAGAAAAACTAAACTATCCTAACTCACTTTCGTAGGAATCACGGTTGCACTTAGCATGTGCAACAAGCTGTTAAACCCCTAGGTTACCTCTAGAGGACGAGTTTTGTCTCGTGAGGGTTTTCAGCGGATTGCACCCACAAAATCCAAGAAAGTTAGAGATTAAGAAATAAATAAAAGTAAAATAAGGATAACCAAAAATCAAGAAAAGGAAAACAAATCATTTTTTTTTATCTAGTTAGTAAGATCATCAATTTCCATGAGTTTCATTTTCAAGTAAAATCTCAATTCCAGAAATCATATTGGCTATAAAATGAAGTCTCAAATCCAAAACTTTACACCACCTGTCCTAAGTTTCAGATCCTATGTACCCCGTGATCGTGATGTAGTTCTTAAGCTTGGAAATATTTAATTACAACTTTTATACTTTTTTTTTCTTTTTTTTTTTTACTATCTTTCGCGTAGATACCGAGGCTTCCTGAGGCCAAGGTACCTAGTTAATTGATAATCAAATTATTATCTTTTTTTTTTTAACTATCTTTCGCGTAGATACCGAGGCTTCCTGAGGCCAAGGTACCTAGCTAATTGATAATCAAAATTATTATATTTTTATTGTGTCTTGTCCTCTTAGGCTTTCTCAGCTACCCATATAGCGAGCTTTGGGTCAATGCTCCCAAACCAGATAGTCTTAGGGCAATAAGTGTAAAGACACTCCTACGAACTTAATTACTCAAGCAACTGAGGCCATAAGACAAGACTTATTAATATTTATTTTATTATATAATAATAATAATTTTTTTTTAGTTGCAATCAATATCCCAAGCCTATGAACTAATAGTGCAAGTGCTGTTGGGTACATAATCACTTAGACTAAGTTTAGATGGTATGTCCATTTTAGATTCTAATCTTTATTTTAAGACTTTATGATTCTTTCATTTTGATATTACCCTTAAAATCCACTCATGGATACTAAATCACTCACATACTAGTTAATCATTTGCAGAAAATTTTCAATTTTTTTTTAAAGACTCCTAAAAGGAAAAAAAAACCTAAAATCAAAACAAAATAAAAAAAACTCATAAAAGAAAAAAATGTGTATCTCCCCCCACACCTAAACTGTGTCATGTCCTCATGCACACAAAAAATGAATACAGAGATAAAAATAATGTAGCATGTAATTTACGCATCCACAATATGTACACAATCATGATGACCATGCAATCCAAGCATACAAGAGATATAGAAATATGAACAGTATGCTAGAATTAAAAATACTCACAATGCACTAGAAAATCAAGCTGTCGAAGCAACAAAAATTCTCCTTGTGTGTGGTGGATGCCTCCTTACTTATCCTGTATCACTTGTAATAAACTCGACACGTAGGTTAGAGAAAGAGAAATAGAAGACTCACTAAAACTGACTCAACTAATTAAAAGAGAAATAAAAAGACTCAATCAAAAAAATAAATAAATAAATAAATAAAAATAAACAAATATTTACATATGTACAATTTCACAACTCCCCCACACCTAGATCTTTCTAGGCCTATTCCCTCGAGCTCGCTTCCCATCATTCCAATGGGTTCTCTTTAATGGACAAAGTGGAGAGGTTAATCTTTTTGTTATTTTTAATTTCATCCTCTCCATCTTGTTCATCACTTTCCTCCATCTCTTCCTTCTCTTCTTTCCATACCTCCTCACAAATTCATCATTTTTACACGATATAATTGGAGTGTCCACAATATGATTGCCTATGAATTTAAGCTCATCCTCAAACATCACCTCAAAACTTAAATCAACAATTTTCTTTGGAGGTGTGTAATTAACCAAAGTATCCCTAACCGATTCATTCAGATATATGAGTTCGTCTTCAAATAGGGTTTCAAAGCTTTGATTAATTAGAGATTCTTGAATCATGTTTTGAAAAGTATGATCATTAGTTGGCTCATCGAAAGTGAAGATACTCAAATCGAGTTTTGTTTTCTCAAAGGGAACTCTAAACTCAAGATCATCAACACATGTTTTCTCCTCATTGTGATCACACTCTTCAGTAAAAAGCTCATCAAGAAACAGAGGCTCATTATGCATGTAGGCATCCTCACAATTTTGATCAGTGTGCTCCATTTTCTCCATATGAGTGGATGCAATTTTCTGCTCCTCAACATTTGTCTTTTCACAGAACTTAGAAAATTTATCCTCAAATTTCTCTTGAAACAAAAATTCATCATTGTCACATTCATCTTCACAGCAAGATTCAACTGACTCCACATGAGGTGTACGTGTAGCCAAATAATTTCTAATCACTTCATCCAGACACTGAGGATCATTATCACATTTGTACATCTCATAGACCTTCACAACTTCCTCAACAGGCTTCTCATGTTCAAGCTCTTCAAATTGATTAAGATGAAATAATTGGGACTCGAAGGGCATCTCAATGGAATGATTAGACATGTCACTATAGCCATCGATTTGCTCTTCGGGTCTAACAGTTTGGCCTTTGTTCATCTTATGAAAGTTGATGTGCTCTTGAATGGACATGGGTCGAGTCGGCGTTGGCTCATGAACTAGTTGATTAGAAAGGGGATTATTGTCTTGCTCACTAACCAACTCATTTACTGGTCTGTTTAAGCAGTCTCTAGTGTCATAGAGCACTTGCTTTGAAGTTTGCCTGAAAGTTTCAAAAGTTTCCTCTAGTGTATGTTCCTTGTCCACCTGATTGCCATTTAACTCACTTTGCGAAAGTTGATGGAACTCCTGAACTTGATCTGGACTTGTGGTTGAAACAGATTGATTGAGATGAGTCATTATCTTATCCATGTGAGCACATGCCTCGATTAACTGCTGATTGGTTTCTATTATAGTCTGTTGCATGGCTTTAAAACTCTCCTCTAATGTGCTCATCGGTTTCTCATAATCATTGTCAAATCCCCAAGATAGAGGTGATGGTTCAGTGTAGGACCAATTAGATTGAGAATTTTGATATGATTGATCCCAAGAAAATTGAGGACAATTCCAACCCTCCGAATTGAAGTTTGATGGATAAGGTTCGCTCGTAGGTCCTTGAAATGTGTGGAATTGATTTTGACCTGGTCCCAGCGAAAACCCTACCGAAGGACATTGTTCTGAAGGATGATTTGGATCTTGACAGTGATGACAACTCATAGGATGATATGAAGAAAATGAGTAGTTCGTGGGATGGATGTATTCATTAAAATCTGGAAGAGAGCTTGGTGGATAGAAGGGAGGGTCTGGCCTATAAAATGGATCGTAACCAAATGAATTTGGATAGGCCATGGGGAAAGGATTTTTTATTTTTTATTTTTTTTAATTTGTTTTTTTTTGATTTTTTTGATTTTTTTTGATTTTTTTATTTTTTACAATTCGGTATAGGTGTCAAAACTAAAGATAGAACACCGTGTCCCCGGCAACGGCGCCAAAAACTTGATGGGGAGATTCTGTCTACTCGTTTTAAAATTACCGCAAGCGCACGGTCGTTCGATGTAGCACTTGAGGGTCGATCCACAGGGACAGGTGGTTCTTTTGGTTATGACACTTCTACACGAATGGATCAAAAGATTTATGGATCTTGTGAACTATGTGAACTAATTAGAGTAAAAGAAAAGTCAAGCACTTAGGATCGAATCCCCTAAACGAGCATCAAGCGGACAATTTTGGTCTCCATACCAGTTTGTGATACACACCAAATGTCTATGTTTAAGAGGCACATTAATTCTGGACACTAGATTTAAGCACAAGCTATTATCCTGTTACATAGTCCATCAAAGATGAATTAACTAAATTAAACAGATAACATGAATGCGACAGACCCTAAGCATGGACCATTAACCCCCGATACATAGCCTGTCAAATATCCAGTAATTCTAGAAATTAATTTCCAAAAAGTAGTAGGTCAATTGATGTGCATACGTCATAAATAGGAGACTGACTCGGTCCACAAGAATTAAGTCTAGATTCATCTCCCCTAAGTACTCGCAGAAAAATTACCTACTCATGTTGAATTAACAATAAACTAAACTAATTAAATCAATTTAAAGTTATCTAAAATTTATTAAATAATTAATTATAAACATGAATTAATTAAACAAATAAAATTAAATCAATAAAAAAGATAATTAAAAAAAAAAAACCTTCCTGCATGGCGCCTGGGGCCGCCCCTGCCTCTTCAAAATTAGGGTGCCAGGGGGCGCCCCGTGTTTTCAATTGGAGGGCGCATCTGCGCCCTCTGTTTTCTTTTCTTTTCTTTTTTTTTTTGTTTTCAAATGGAGGGCGCAGAGATGCGCCCTCTATTGTCCTTTTTTTTTTTTTTAAATCTAGATTATAGGATTAAAATAAAACTAATAGACATATAAATTTCAGGAAAAAAAATAAATTAAAATACTGTAAATAAAATTCTTACCTCTAAAATCTGAGATTGAAATTAGAAGATACCTCCATCAGATGAAAATAACTTTGAAAAAGTGGCCACAATCCAAGACGAGATTCATATCCTAGCACAAATTTCAAGGAGAGAAAAAAAATTCTAAAAAATAAAACCCTAAAAAAAAACTCCCCAAACCCTAGGTATGTTGGCTTTTATAAGCTTACATGATATTCTCACTCACTTCATACAAATGCACTCTTCTCATGAGATAAATCTCATCACTTATAATCAAATAAAAATGAGAGTACAAATAACACGAAAAATTATCTTTAGCTCCCTGGATTTTTTCTAAGTTGCATTTCAGTCCAGTCCAGAAACAGAAGCAGACTTTCTTTGTCATTTTTGAGTCAACAAATGGCTGAATTAGAAGACGTCATCAACAGGAAAGTTGTAGCTCTCTAAATTTTCTTTCTGTAGACACCTGGATGGCTGTTTTTGAGATCCTGTAGCCAAAGTTATGATCAAAATACCGCAGCATGCTCAAAAAGCATCCTCCAATCTTTTACAAATTGCGGCATTTAATTGCTGAAATTATCCGGATTCCTCCTTTTTTTCCTTTTACCTATTCCCTGCAAAATATAATCAAATATACTCGAGTAGCATTATTTATATACAAATAATAGATAATTAGGAGTATAAAAATGGTATAAAATCATGCTGATCAATAGTTCTGATCGAAACTATTTTGTAAACCATCAAAATCTCCTCAAAATCCTTTTCAAATTTCAGTTTTTGACCTGAGGTGATCGACCAGCCGGTCGACCGACTTTATGTCAGGTCAGATTGGTCGACCGACTCGGTCGACCGGGATTCTGACCGTTGGGTGCGTGCATGTGTGCACGTTTCCCGGTCGACCGGACGGTCAGCCGAAACCCATTTTCGGTCGACTGAAAGTCAGTGACTCTCTGTTTGTTGCGGTCGACCGGGCGGTCGACCGTTGGCCTGCAACGGCTCTATTTTTTGAAAACCCGGTTGACCGGCCAGTCGACCAAGGCTGTGTTTCAGTCTTAACGGCTACTTTTTAAAACACGTTTTAAATCGTCCTTTTTGTCTCTAAACGAATTTAGGGGCTGGTTTTTGGGTCAAATACTTCCTAATTACCTATTGTATTAGTTTACCCTTTAATTCCTAGCTCTATCCTATAAATAGGGGTGATTAGGGTTGTGGGATTTACAACAATCATTTGCAAAAAATATTTAAAGTTTAAAGGCTTTCAAAAGAGTTTTGTTCTTGGTTTTTGTGCTGAAAAATCTCTCATTTCTGAAGTTTTTTTTGTTTCAAAGCTCTCTCAAAATTCATTTTCTTTTTCCACTTACAATACTAGAGCTTCAATCCTACTCATTGTTCTACAGGGCGTTTGTAAGGGAAAAGGATTTTTCAAAAGAGAGTTTGTGGTCTTTTGATCACCAAGAGAATACTTGTACTTGAGATTGTGGAGTTGGGTACTCCGGTGTGATTGTAACTCTTTGTGAAGTTATAGTGGTTAGAAATCCTTCTGGGTGAAGGCGGGGACGTAGAGCTGGGTGCTCGAACCTCGAAAAAATTCTCAGTGTTTGCGTTTGGTTTACTTGCTTTAATTCCTTGCTTTATATTCATTGCTTCATTTACTTGCTCTACATATTCATTGCAACATTGTACTTGCTCTACATATTCATTGCTATATACACTTGTTTCATATTCATATTGTCGATCAAATACTCATACAACAAGATTGCAATACGTACCTCAAACTCTTATCTAGAGGAATCGCGAGGAAGGAGTTCAGAGCCCTTCACGGGGTATTCGGCTTCTAGTCTTGTTTTGGGTGATCGTTGCATCACAATTTTTTATTTGTGCATTGATTAGAATTATCACCTATTCACCCCCCCTCTAGGTGATTTCAATTTCGTCGAACCCTAATTGGCTTTGCCTATAAATACTGCATGTAAGGGCCAGAACTCAAGAGAGGAGGCCACTAGCTAGGGTTTCTTCCTTTAGTATAGCTTAGTGTAGATTTTCTCTTTTCTTTTCTTGTATTTTCTTTTCTTCAGAGATCATGTAGCCGGGCTGGGATTGATTCAGGAGAGAAAGAGAGCGTTGATATATAATAGAGAGTGATAATCTATGAAAGCTTCTTTCTTTCCTTTCATAGTTTTTTCTCTAACTTCTAACATGATTCTTGGCTAGATTTTCTCTTATGGTGACTAACTACTAACCAATAATCTTTCAACACTTGATTGATAATCTACACGAATCTAATAGTCTCTACAAGGCCTTACTCTTGTAAGAGCCATTGATGGCTCATGATGATGGGTTCGATGATGGGTTCTAACTTCTAACTTGCTAACTTACATCTCTTTCTTATTTCATGCTTGTCTCTAACCGGTTTTGATGATTTAATATTTGCATTAGCTTGCTTGTGATGCAAGTTTAATTTCATTTACTCACCTTTGGCTAATACAATTGTGCACTTGCTTCTTACCCCATGCTTGCCTTCTAATGGATCTTGATGGGTTGATGTTAAAGTTTTGTCTTGTGAAGCAAGGGTGGGGGAGAAGAATAATCTTATGGGTCATTCTTTGAAACGCTCTTAGAGACAAGTTAGTGATAGCCAAGGATCTATTGTGAGGTAACTATCAATCTTGAAGTTAGCATGGTTAGTGGAGTAATTAGTAGTTTAGAACCATGAGTTTAAATTCCCTTTTTTACTTTGTTTTAGAAATAGTTTTCCAGACCACAACACTATTTTTTGTTTTATGTTTTCATCTTCTTCTTCTCCTACTTCTTGTTTTGTTTTCTTTTCTAAATTCTTTCGAAACCTAGAAGAACTCATTAACACTAACGTGACATAACTGTTAATGCTTCTATCACCTTCCGTTCCTGTGGATTCGACCCGTTTAGCCACTTTTCTATAATGGAAGTATCGAGAAAGCCAAAGCACCATAGCACTTTCACTTATTTCAAAACATAAACATTTCTATGCACGGTTTACTTCGATCACTTTGTTTCACATTACTCTGAGGTAAACCTTCGCAATGATTCAAGGTACGATAATTCACAAAAGAGGTAAGTAAGTTTTCTTATTTTTCTTTCTTTATTTCTTAGTCTAAGAACACACTTCATCATTCTTTCTCTTTTCATTTTCTTAACTTAGTTTTTCCTTTTTACAACAATATCATCCCATCCTTTTCTTCCACATCTTATTCTTCTAACTAAACTCTTAACACTTCTTTTTTCTTTAAAAGAAAGAAGAAATATTTTAACCAGTATTAATAACTTAGAAAGACTCAATAAAAGCTTCTATCACAGTCCCTCCTTGTGAATCACGACCCTCATAATCACTTACTATAGCGGTAGTATTGAGTAACCTAGCATATTTTTTAAACTTCTATTTACTGTGCAGGTTTAAACTCGAACAAATTTTGGCGTTGTTGCCGGAGAGGGATGTTAAGTTTTCTTTTTAAATTTACTTAAATGGCTAACTTTTATTTTCTGTTATGTGTGTAGTGGCAGATTGCAGGAATTTAGAAAGTGCATATCATACAAAGTAACTCTGTGACTCTGCCCAAGAAGGTAAAGTACCAGAGTCCACATATCTGCTAAACAAACGCGACCAATGCCGCATTTCCATGGCAGTGGTGGTGAACTACTGACATGTTTTTCTTACAGGTGATTGTATTGCAAAAATCAGCTTTCTGCAGCTAATAGTTTTTCTGTTTATCTTTCTGTACACATCTTTCTAACCTCAACAGTATCATATTATTTGTAAATGCTAAAAAAATGATTAGACACTGCATTCTAGGCACTTGTTTAATTTGTTACATTTTTATTACTGTTGAAGAGTGATAGAGCCAAGGTATGTGTGCATTGCATGTAGCATAGAAAACATACTTTTATGAAATATTACTTGAGTGTTACTTTTGTTCTATACTTGAACACTTACACTAAAACCATTAAGGACTTGTCCTATAACAAGATAAGGTTGAGAAGTCATTACCCTTTCTTAGCTCAAAAATCATCTCCTCACTAACCTATTCTAACTAAAACTGTGTAGACGTTGGCCTTAGGGACATTCAGACTCATTAGGAGGTTGACCTCAGAAAGAAGTTGTTAGAATTTGATCTATTCAAATCGGTGTCCAAGGTAGGGGATTGAGAGGCGAAACCTCGAAGGCTAGTGGTTTGACATAATTAGGCCCATTGCTTAGGCACGGATACCTCCCACTAATCTTACCCCTACCTGGTTGATTAACTTGTGGTCAGATTACTGCAATACATCTCTTGTGGATAGTCAATCAGTTAGGAGTCGTCTAGGTCTAAGGTCTATCCTAACTTAGGGTAGATTTTTCTTTCTTTTATTTAGTTGTTTGTTTGTTTTTGGTTTTTTTTGACTTTTTTATGTGATATAGATTATAATTATAATTTTTCCAATACATATAGTAATGCATACGTTACCCCGACCTCTTTTAACTCGGATATCACTAACCCAATATTTCATAATTTTAACTAACCAAGTATGCCTAATTAGTTTTATCCGAATAAATATATGCCCCAATCCCAATATTATGAACAATACTGGAACAATTATTATCTCTCTTGGGATATAACTCTCCCGAGTCATATGGTCAACTACTTTACCAACAACCCGCTTTATGTACTCCTTATCAAGATCAACTTATAGAAGAAAAATTTGAATTAGAAAAGAGTCTAGAAGCCTTTCTTGAGTCTGGATGACAATACCAAAACAGACTAAATACTCGCACAAAATTTCCAAGCCCAAGATCCTTACTTTATTTTCAAGTCCCACCACAATAAGAAGAAGAACCAGCTGACTTGAATAATAGTATAGAAATCATAATTCAGTGCCAAAATGATTTCAACCAAGACTGATAAGAATGAGAAAACTTTACGTAACACATTTTTGATCATTCCTGATTTTTCTAGCCATATTGACGAAGAATCATGGTATCTTGGAGACCTGAACCAAAATTCAATTTCATCACACCAACTTGAACTTGACCAATTCCAAATCTTGGACAAATTGTCAAGTTTTCAAGTCAAAGAAATTGAACTTGATTGTGAATGTGAACCCGATCCCCAACTTTGTGATTCAATTTCAAAATTTGAATTTATGTTGATTCTAGTATTCTTACCCTATTTGGGCCCAATTTCTAAGCCAATATTGATTCCTTTATCTATAGAGCTTGAATTGAACCACTAATTTTGGAAAGTCACATTTCATTGATGGGAAAAGAATGTGAATTTCAATTCTTTGATTTGGACCAAACTTTGAACAAATCTGACTCTCGAACCTAAACTTGTTTCAAGTCAGTATTGGTTACTGGACCTTTCACTTTTGAGCCCAAATCAACTATTCCACCAAATCACATTCAATTATTAGACCAAGATATAGACCATTATGACTCCGAGATGATATTCCAAGATTGTTCATATAAACGAAATGATTTTAATGATAGGATCATACATGATCCTATTCAGTATACGAGTTGTAAAAATATAAATAAGAAAGAGGTCATCAAAGGTGGGTTCTTTAAAACTCTACATTGTTTGATTGGGTAGCAATGCTTGACCCAATCCGACCACCACCAGAATCATCACTTTGAAGTAATATTTTTCCTTTGCTCTCTTCTTTTTTCTCGTATATATGCATTCATTCATATATTGAGGACAATGCATGGATAGGCGTGGGAGAGGATTCTAATATAACACAGGTTTTCCTTTTTTATATAGAAAAATATTTCCTTTTTCTGTTAAAAAACTTTTTGAAAAGAGAGACAGTATTTTTGACTTATTTTTGTAAGAAATTAAGTTAATTTTAAGGAATAGGAGAATCATAATTAGGATTTCTAATACTTGGTCAAAATAAGATTATTGTTTGATTTCTATGATTAGAAAGAAAAACTAAAAAGTAATTTAATCTTAATTTTTACCTTGATGAAATATGCATAATTTATACACTCACACTTAGGGTTCAAAAACAAAAATACTTATGCCTTATAAAAAAAGAAGAAAAAAAGAAAAAATATATTAAAAAAATTCACTGATTAAGCTGGGAATTTGTGTCTTATAAAGCATAAGTATTCACGCTTAAAGGTGGTTCATATAATCAACAAAAACCTTTAGTTTTGTGCCTTATTTGCTCGAGTTTTTAAGTCCTAGGAGTGTTTTCTCACCCGGTGTCCTAAAACCGTACAGTTTGGAAGACCGACCTAAGCCTCGTTATAGGGGCGAATTAGAAAGCCTAATAGAACTAAGGGACATTATCGCCAAAATATATAAAAATAAGGCATAAGAGTTAGAGTTGAAGAATACTTAGTCAAAACATTCGCGGTCACAAAGGGGCATATGATTTAGGGTAAAATAATAGACTAAATGAAAAATACAGTTTGACTCTTTACCTTGATTGATAACAAGTTTTTGAATAAAGACTAAGTTTA
Source organism: Agave tequilana (assembly GCA_038442645.1). Lineage (NCBI taxonomy): Eukaryota > Viridiplantae > Streptophyta > Magnoliopsida > Asparagales > Asparagaceae > Agave > Agave tequilana. Next base: position 44,154 of record JAVJIF010008153.1, on the reverse strand, counting down.
GAGATGAATAGTTTGATGTTCATATGACTTATAAATTGCTTAATTCTAGCAAAAATTCTTCAAATATTTTCTCATTTTTCAAAATGTGTTTTTAAAATATTGACACCTTGTTTTTCTTTTTTTTTTGGATTTTGTGAGTGTAATTCACTGAAAACCCTCACGAGATAAAACTCGTCCTCTAGGGATAACCTAGAGGTTTAACGACTTGTTGCACTTACTAAGTGCAACCGTGATTCATACGAAAGTGAGTTAGATTAGGTTAGTTCTGTTTTACTTTTTATTTGTTCTGCATGAGGACGAGTAAAAGATAGGTGTTAGGGTGTGAGTGGACAGGCATATTGGATATTTATTGGTACATTCCTACATTTATTCTGTAATAATTCCTGCATTAACTTGTCTTTAATGTCTAATTTAAACAGGATATGTTAAAGGTGGGTGAGAAGATAATCACAAGTTCAGGCCAAATAAATTAGATTTTTGGGAGAATTTAAATCACAACAGAAGATCAAAACTTACCAGAGAGAATAATCCCAGATCTGGATCAGTTAAATTGGATTTTTGAAGATCCAATTGGTTAGCTAAAGAATTAATGAAGATAACGTCAAATTCAGATCCCAAACTAAAAAATCAACTGGAGATAAAAGTGAATCGGGAATCAACGAATCACCACACCCTAGGATCTGGCTCTGTGGCAGAATCTTGGCCGTGAAAATGCGGCCAAAACTGCATTTTTGTGGCATTATTGTGCCTGTTGGGGGAGCATTTGCTCCCCTATCTTCATACGCTCCTCCCCCATCTATTTCTCCTATAAATACCTGCATTTCTGAAGGCAAACGAGCACCACTCTGGCAGAGGGCTAGATTTAGGTTTTTGTTCTAATTTAGCTGAGGTCTTTCTTTTTTTTTTAAATATAATTTTATGATTTCTTTATATCTTACGTTAGAGAGAGTTTCATGAGAGAAGGAGAAGAAAAAATATATTTAGAGTGACACTGAATGTAATCTTCTTCAGATAGTGTTGCATTGAGAGTGACAGCCAATGTAAGTTTTCTCTTTTTCTTTATTGTTACTCTATTTAGTAGATCGTTGTTTTATGTTATACCTTCTCTTGCTTTGCTTCACTTTACTTCGAGGTAAACCTTCGCTACGATCCAAGGTACAATAATCCACAGAAGAAGTAAGAAATTTTATTATCTTTTTTTTTTATTTCTTAGTCTAAAAACACACTTCTTCATTCTTTCCCTTTCCATTTTCTTAACTTAGTTTTCCCTTTTTACAACATCACCACCATCCTCTTCTTCTATCATCTTCTTCTAACTAAACTCTCAACTTTTCTCTTAAAACAAAGAAGAAAATATTTTAACCGGTATTAGTAACTTAAAAAGACTTACTAAAAGCTTCTATCGTAGTTTCTCCTTATAAATCACGACCCGCATAACCACTTACTATAGCGGTAGTATTGAGCAACCTAGCACATCTTTTAAACTTCTATTTTTTGTGCAGGTTCAGATTCGAACACTGCGGAAGGCTGAAAAGTCGCATCAGTGCATCCCGCCACAAAGTAATACAAGGCTCAGGCCTTTTCGTACAGATTACCGCTGAAATGCAGGCCAACTTTAGGATTCCCGACATATAATTGATCATACCCAAATTGATGGGTGAAATTCTTGGCGTATATGGCTCGATGAAGCAGACATTCTCTTGACGGAAGACGAGCTATCCTAGCCGGATATTCATCAACCAACTGAAAATACCAGCTGAAAGTGATGTAAACCTATCTGGGCCTAAAACATCGATGAATCTCTCACCACAGGTCCTGAGAAGTTTGAGAAGCACTTAAAAAGGTGGTATTTCATACTGGTCTGCACAATTCTGTGAATAGTAGCCATGTAACCACCTTGTCATCTAACGGTTTAAGATTCTGGGTGAAAGGAATGAAATCCCCAATTGATTCCTGCACTGCTGACATAAGAGCTGGGCAATGCATGACATACAAAGCTGTCAGGTATGTGTAGGGCAGCTCAATATAGGGATTGGCATTCTTCCTCTTTGGCTCACCATTTCTATCGAGGATAGCATTACCCTCATTATCCTCCATAACCTCCATGCGGCGAAAGCTTAAGGTCAACACGCGCAATCCACTTTGGAGGCATCTCATCATCACAGGAAGCAAGCCAAGAGGTCGGTCATGATCCAATAAGATAGCCGGGTAGACGACATTTGCTGCACGAACTTCATAAGATAGCATGAGCATGACGCATCTTTTCAGCTATAGCATCAAGAACACGGCTAGTAGAGCCCTGTCTGAGATCGAGATCTTGGATTGATGATGGAAGCTTTCGAATATCATGTCAGGCTTGAAAGTATACTCGTTAGACTCGGTGGTATATGAGCTTACCACCACAAAGATCCTTTCATTGATTTCTTCGTCAGTATTGGCAGCTAGAGGAGAAACTAGACTTGTCTTGTTTCCCAAATGTTGAAATAAGTGACTTGCCTATGACATCTGCTTGATGCCCCAGCCCTCTATCCCGTAATCTGGGCACATATGTAGTAATGGTATAATAACTCTCAATAAGTTTCGTAAATTTGTGGAGCCTCCTTCAGAACATGAAGTTCCTTTGTATCAGGGATGTACTCTTCATAGGGCATTTCTCCCATTGGCAGTCCAGACACTTCATTCATTTCATGGAGAGCGAATTCTAACTCTTCACTTGGGGTGAAGAATGTACATGTGTCAGGGCTGTAAAACTATAATATGGCTAAGAAATGGTAATGGCTCTGAGAGATACCATATTGAACGACTCTGACTGCTGAGTAATGGCTCCCTCAGTTGTTCTGTGATGTAGGTACCATTCTTGTCCACCATATGTTCTGCGTCGAGTGCACCTATCCTATCGCCCGGAATTCAAAAGGCGAAAAATCACCTTTCACGGCCATTAATCAGTTGATGAAAGAACTTGGCTGCTTAGGGCCCTAGGATATTCATACCTTACTAGGCCTTGCAATAACCGGTGATATCTCTGCTATTGTCAGTAGGAAATGCATTATGACTGGTGATCTTTCCAATCGATACATCCTACTGCGACTTGGATAGATCTAAATCCATCTGTCGTTGAATCGGTGTTGACTACATATAAGATAAGGGGAACATATGTTCCATGTTGGGTAGAAAGAAATGTCGATTGCCAATCTGACAGAACCATTTGTAGTTGCCATCAAAAAGGTCATCTTTGCTACCATCGACATAATCTTTGAAGAAGAACACTGGATTCCTGATGACCTTCCTATCCTTAGACTCTAATTTTCCGTGTGAGATGATCTCCCTGAGGGTTAGAGCACTGCATCTCATCAACTGAGCATTCCGCTCTTTGTCCTTGCTGGCGAACACATATGCAGTCTGATGAAGGCCGAAGCGGATGTTGCTGTCAGGCCCATCTTCGTGGCCAAAATGATTGTGCTTTGAGAACAGATAAGTCGAGTATCTCACTGCAAGAAAGAAAAAGCAGAAAGAGTTAAAACTCGAAGAATCTTGTGACTAGAGCTAAAACATGAGTCTAAAACATGAGATTCGTGTTCAAAATCTTAGACGTGATATCCGCATTCAAAGCCTCAAAAGCAAGATCCACATTTAAAACTTAGACACGAGATCCACATCCTACGTTCAGACGCGAGATCCGCATCTGAAGTTCAGACGAGAGATCTGCATTCAATTCAAATGTGGGATCCGCATTCAACTCAAGATGCGAGATTCACATTCAAATGCGAAATCTGCGTTCAAAGAAGAAATTAGCAAAGCCAATGATCTCACCTGAGATCTGTGCTGCATGTGAAGGGTTAATGCCGGCGGCGGCGCTTGTGGCAGCTATTCTGGGTTTGGTTGCGGTTGAGGATGAAGGGCTCTTATGCTTGAAAGCTCTAGGCTGTCTAAAAATTACTAAGGACAAGCCATCAAACGTGAGCCTCACTTCAACGAAAAGGTCGCGTTTCAACTAAAACGCGGACCTCGCATCCAAAGGAAAAATAGAGATTTTAGATGAGGGTCTGAGTAACTCCGCATCTCACATGGATCTGAGCAAATCTGTGTCTCACGTGGGTCTGAGTAACTCCGAATCCTATAGGGGTTTGAGCAACTCCGCGCCACGCTTCAAAGCGGGTCTGAATAACTCCGTGTTCTAACTGAGACATCTGTGTCCACAACAAGTAACGTGAGGTCCGCGTCCAGCGCGAGACCTGCATTCTATTATAACCGATCTCCATTACTGGATCATTCAGCTTCCCACATAATTGGAAGTTAATCCCCATAATGGAGAGATTTTAGGGGACAATAATACCCCTATAACTCCCTACAAATAGCCTGAGGATCTATAAAATGGGGGGCAATGAAGAAGAAGAGGGGAAGAACTTTGGAGGATTGGGAATGGAGAATTCTCAAGCTGAAAGCTTCTTATTTTTTCTCTTGCTTTTTCAGAGAGAGAAAAAGAGTAATCAGTGGACTCTAAGCACTTAGTATGTTAAGAATAGAGCTCTCTCCTGATTGATTTTTGAAAGTGTCCTAAAGAGAACTTGGCATTCGGCCGGTCAACGGAGAACAAGAATCACTCTCACGAAGAATCCAACCTTAAACAAAGGGGAGAATCATATCTTCTTCTCTCTTTTATAATCGGAATCATTCCGCTACAACTTTTCAACCACTCAAAGAAATTTTACGTCGGGACAACTTTTCTGACCAAACAAAAGATGGTGACTCCACTGGGGACTGCTTTCTCTATCGACGAGAACGTCGTGGAGCAAGCTGATATCCAGCTTCTTGGCAAGATAGTGGAATCTCTTGTCGTTGAGTTCGATCAATTCGAGGAATTTCTTTCCTTAGGCTCTGCCAGTCCCAAGGTAATGTGGCAATACCGCAAAGTCTCTTTAGAGACTCACTCTCGAATCGTTTTGGAGATTACTCCTAAAGTGGCCCGTACCACTGCTCATAACGCAAGCAGTGCCACTTCTGAAGATATTCTGAAAACCTCTCGTGCATCCTATGCATCCCGCGTCAACATCTCTCAAGAGACCCGTAAGGCCAGTACATCGGCGCACGATCAAAGAGACGGTGAAGATCAATTCCACCGTCCTTATCCTCTCCAAACTCTGCAATTCTAGGTTACCGGGGGTTGCCAACAACCCATGCGACTCAACCAGAATGCTGAACGTCGATGAAGACATCGCACACGTCGACTACAAATTGAAGATTCTTCCCATCTATTCTACAGATTCAAAATGCGAGGATCACACTACGTCCCTCTCAGGCAATGCGAGGTCGATATACAACATGAGACCCGCGTTTCGTCTACCCCAAAATGCGAGACCCATGCTCTGCCAGCGTCAGAACTTGAGTCCCACGTTTGTGGTCCTAAACGCGAGACTCGCATTTTGAGGCAAACTCAGCCAACACCGAAAGCTCACGTTTCTACTTCAAAATGCAAGACGCGAGTTCTTCCTGCTTTAGAGTGTGACTCCCACATTTTTAACTCTAAACATGATCACCACGTTTCAACACAACGCGAGGTCCGCATTTCAACAAAGAAACATGAGACCCGCATTCAGAATGGCATGTTTTCAAGACATAAAATGCCAAAAAGCCCTCACCCTAGAGGTTCGAGGCTAGTTCCTCAGATGTTCTCTCAATGGACCTGAGGGATTACCTGACAAAGAAGAGGAACGCCCATCAAATTGCCCGTCGATGTCACTGCGAGCAACTCATCTCAGTAGTACTCTTTGATTGTCATTACGGCTTTCAGATAAATAAACCTTCAGTTTTTAGCCGGTTGTCAGTGGCTTCAAACTTAGCCAAGACCCGACGATCCTGGAAGAAGAAATCATTCTCCAATGTCGAGTACCCAGAAGTGACTGCAAACATGGTGGGGCCGTGTTTCACACCAAGTAAGTCTAAAGGGAAGCAACTGGCTATTAGTTCAGAGGAATCGAATGCTGATCGGTCTTCAGGTTTGAAGGATATTCTTGTCGAACCTGAAGGGTCTATCGACACACTAGGACCCGCATGCGAATAATCGCCCCAGTTGATTACAGTCTATTGGCCAGGGAGATTGAGGAGAATGATGAGCACTCCGCTATCAACGAATCCCGGTCTTCGAATTCCAGTTTGGAGATAACCACCTTTGCTTACATGGCGGGAACTCCCAAGGAGGTGACCAAGCGATTTAAAGAGCAGGCCCGAGTCCAAAGAGAATAATTCGATATAATTCGAATTCAGCAAGAATCTATCGACACCCTTAAGCAGATGTTATCACAACTGCTTAAGGACAAAAGAAACTGAAAAGTAAAACTCCTTCTAAGAAGTCTAAAGGCAAACGAAAGAAAGAGGAGAGCTCATCTTCTGTAAATACTGAGAGTGAAAAGCATTCCAACTCTGAGCCACCCAATTTTCATCTGAAGAGGAGGATAACTTAGAGAACGAGAGCAGTCATTCCAAGAGGATGAGCAAATTGGAGCAACGCCTCGAAGCCCTCACAAACCGAGATAGTCTCCAAGATGTAGGGATAGTCTGACTCTACCCAGCAGAGTGGGACACGGGCCCTGCCCTCCCAAGTTCAAGGCGCCAACACTTCAAACTTTTAACGGTAAAGGGTCGCCGAATTAACACATATACTACGTCAAATCCCAAACTGGGAATGTAGTATCAAATGATGCTATTATTGTTCGTTTATTCATTAACACTTTTAAAGGGGTCAGCTTTGAATGGTTCATGAAACTTTCTGCCAGCTCGATTAAGACATGGGCTAATCTCGAGAAGTTGTTCTAGCTCGTTTCTTTGAAGATGATATAGAAATTTCAGTGCAACTCTCCTTGCAGCCAAGAAAAGAAGGAGAGTCCATCAAAATATTTGTCGAGATATTTTAGAGCATGGCACTCCGTTGTCCCAGTGGCATAACCCACTCTAACTGGTTGAGACGTGCCATCATAATCTGCAAACTTTTCTACTCGCTCAAATGGGAGTAGCGGAATGTCGCACTTGGAAGCAGTTGGTGCTACAAGGTGAATAGGCGGAAGAGAATGTCGCCAGGATCAGGGCTGAAGAAAAAGACAGTAAACTAAGACCCGACAAGCCAATGCGACGTGCCTTAGAGTCATCTTCTCAACCGAGAAGAAGAGATACTTGGGCAATGGAAGTCAAGTCACCATCAAAGTTTGATTGAGGAAAAGATGTAGTGTTATTTTGTGTGAAGTATTTGCACAGATATTATGTAAAAGAGGGAAGGTTTAGAGTCAACCTTAGTGCTTGATCACTTCACAAATGTATTTCAAATGATTAATGTATCCTTTCTAATCTCCGTTATAGCATGGGCTATACCGAGTCGATTCTCAGGGAGAGCTTGCGATGGAAGCGTTACGGTTCGTAGTGAAGAAAGAAAAACGAAGATTCTTCTTTGTCTTAAAAGAATGAATAAAACATGGAAAAAGAAATGAAAGAATCGGTGGATATGTTCATGATGGAAAATGAAAAGAAATCAAAACAAGATTGGCTTTTGGATTAACACTAAAAGAAAAGAAAACTTGTAAAAGATTTGAAGATGGAGAAAACCATGACTAGCTAACCTTACTACCTTGCTAAAAACTTACTAAACTCCGTGATGGTGAATGCGTGCCTCATGTTGATTCATCGGCAAAGATTTGTCTTGCGTGTTGGTCTAATTACTTTCCCACTTGAATGACGGGTGATCACTCTTGGACTTGTCTTGTAGACTCATAGATGTCATTGGCCTACAAGATAGACTTTCAATAATGGAATCAAAAGAGCGACACTCAAGGGATGCTAAGGAAGAAGATACAACATTCATTAATTGAAGTAAAGAAGTTGTACAACAAATAGCATATGTTTGGTGATCCATCTCCATGTTCCATCAAGGCACTTGTTCTAAAGACAAGGCTCTAAATGAGGCACACATGAATCATATGAAATTACAATAAGAACTTGCCAAGCAATGAAAGTAACCCTTCGGAGAAGAGAAGGCCATACAACTTGCAAGATTAAAGATAGCAATCACCCATGAGTTAGTAGTTAGTAAGGTTAGTGGTTAGCTAGTTCATGTTAGAAAGAGTTAGCTACTAGCCATAAAAAAAGAAAAGCAAAGCATGAATTAAAGTGCAAGTAAAGTAAAGGTAGAATTAAAGAAAGCAAGTAATACTAGAAAATGCTCAAGTAGAGAGAAGAGAATGGATGAATCCTTGTTTCACAAGTTGTCACACCTTGGTCTACACAAGCTTTCTCTCTCTTACAACTCTCTTTCGCAGAATTTCTAGGGAGGAAGAAGAAGATCTAAAGCACTAAAATCCTAGAGAAAAAAAATACAAAATTACAAAGTTTTATCCTCTAATCTATCCTCTCTCCTCCTCTTCTCTTCCCTCCCTATTGCGCTCGTTCAGGCCCTGGTGCTGTATTTATAGGCCTCAGAGAGAAGGATCTAGAGCCCAGTTTGTTGGAGAGAAATCCGGGCTCCAACAACCCTGTAACTGCCGCAAATTGGCGGCAAACTCCCAGAAATTGCGACAAGATCAAAGCCGCTGAGGCCAGATTTTCTGTTGCGAGTTTGTTACAGTTTGTTATCCACGTGGATCTTCTGGAAGAGTGAGTTGGCGCGTATAATTCTCCAGATCCTGGGCTCAAACTTGGGCTCTCTTTTGGGCTTGGAATTAATTCCATTTAATTATTGCTAATTAAAAGAATTTTGGGCTTTTTCTCATTTCAGATGTGGACCTGCAAAAATAGAGAGAAGAACATTAAAAATCATATTTTTATTTGCAATATGCATGGGAATGATGTGATAAATTATGCAAAATTGGATAACAATCACACCCCCACACTTATTCTTTTGCTCGTCCCGAGCAAAACAAATAAAAGAAAAACTATACTACCAATTTTATTACACCACTTTCGCAGGTGACGCGATTGCACTGAGCATGTGCAACAAGCCGTTAAACCTCTAGGTTACCCTAGAGGAGGAGTGTTGTCTCCTGAGGGTTTTCAGCGGATTGCACCCACAAAATCCATAAAGAAAGAAGACAAATGTTAGTGTTTTGAAAATTCATTTTGAAAGAGAGACAAGTTTTCGAATTATTTTTACAAAAATATAAGTGATCTAAGGTCATAAGTCCACCTATAATTATTCTCCCTTAAACTTAGTCTCCATGCAGGATCTTGTCTTCAATTAAGGTAAGAATTCAAAATTGGATTGAATACTTTATCTTTCATAAAACCTAGATAATATGCACATTGTGATAGTGAAGATTTCTGGGATTTCAACTCTAACCATAAAGCCATTATTTATTTATTTATTTATATATATATATATATATATTTTTTTTTTTTTTTTCTTCCCTTAGTTTAGGCTTTCTAGTTCACCCATGTAACGAGCCTATAACCGATGACTCCCAAACCAGTAGGTCTTAGGGCACCAGATGAGAAAACATCCCTCGGGTTTAAGGACTCGAGTGAAAAAGACCACAAAACTAAGGGGGATTATTCTTTTAATCACCGTTAGGCGTGAATAACCATGCTTCTTGAGGCACAATTATCCAGCTTAATAAGTGATGTTTTATTTATATATTTTTCTTTTTTTTTATGGCCTTTTTGGTCTTTGTTTCCATCCCAAAAATGTGTAAGTGTGCATACTATCTAAGGCAAAAAATTCAAGATAAAAATATCTCCCCAATTTTTCTTACTTAGCCTATAATTTTAAACAATATCCATTATTTCAACTGTTGGCCCAAAGGCCTTCCACCCTAGTTTTGATGATGATTAACTCATGTAGTTATGTTTACTAATAATCTTGTATTGTTTAAGTTTCAGATCATTAACCAAGATATTAGTTGGTGATTAGCTTCAACAAGGTGTTTGGAAGCTTATCATGGTGATTCCGGTGCCAAAGCTTAAAGATCATACCTTTGCACTCGGTGGATCGCGTTTGGGAGCAAGTCTACTTGAAGATGGAAGATCGTCAAGAGACTTAGGTATTCTAGTTTAGTTTAGTGTGTTTTAGATCCATTTGTAAAGCTTAGTATAGTTGATATGCTCAAGTACACATACACACGTTTTTATGTTTTGGATTTGGTTTTCATGAATAGTAAATCAAAACAAGTTTACTTTATTTCTATGTATATTAGATATGCTCTAGATATACATACATGGTTTAAACGTGCTAAACAAACTTATTTTGATATCCCTATTCATGTGTTGAAAAGCCAAGTTTGAAAAAAATACAAGAGTTTGTTTTTGATAAAAATGAGAAGAAACAAAAATGATTTCATATGCTTGATATTGAGTAGAAATGATTATCACATGTTTCAATATCAATGCTATATGATAAAATAAGTTTATGAAATTTTCAGAAAAGATAGAAGTTTTTTAAAAGAATTTTTCTAACATGTTTTATACCAGTTTTGGACCCAGACTGACCTGTCAGGCCAGAACGGTCGACCGAGCGGTCGACCGCACCTAAGGCCGGTCGACCGCGCGGTCGACCGACGTGCACAGACTTGTGCACGTCTGGCAGCCAGGGGGCCGGTCGACCGGACGGTCGACCGCTGCAGAGAGCTCTGCTCTCTGTTTGTTTCGGTCGACCGGGCGGTCGACCGGAGGTTCCAATGGGTCAAAATATGACCGTTGGACGGTCGACCGGCCGGTCGACCGTTAGGCCAGTCAGGCTGACACGTCAGCCTAACGGCTAGTTTTCTATTTGGCCTATATAAACCCCATCTCTTTGGGATTTTGGCCAAGGTTTTACAAGAGAAAAATACCCTGTTTTCAGAGTTTAAAAATAAGTTTTTTAAAAAGAGTTTTTGTGCTAAAAAGATTGATTCTTATTTGTTTTGGGTTTTTGGAAAATCAAAGAAAAATAGATTTTTGGGATTTTGATTTGGTCTTTTATTCCTATCATCTACAAGAGATTTCCCAAGAAGTTTTTCTTTGTTGCTTGTTTTCAAAAACACCTAGTTTTTCACACTTGAGCTATCACCTATCCTAATCTATTTAGGATCTTGTTTTGTGGAAAAGAAAAGAGAAAAGAAAAGAGAGATTGAGTTTGTGGTTTTTGGAACCACTTGTTGTAAACACCCTTATTATTGTTGTATCCCTCTTAGGTAGAGGTGATCGGGTGATTGTTTTGTATCCCTCAAGTGTGAGGTGATTGAGATTGGTTGTGAGCCTCTTCGGTAGAGGTGTTGTTGTTGGTTGTTGTTTTGGCTACGGGCCTAACCCCTCGGTTGTGAGGTGGTTGTTTGAGAGAGGAGTTTGGTACTCCTAGTGTTGTAACAAATCCTCTTCGGTAGAGGTTCCCTCGGTGGGAGATAGTGGATTGGAAATCCTACACGGTGGTGTAGGCGGGGTTGTAGAGTTGGGTACTCGAACCTCGAAACAAATCTTTGTGTTAGCGATTGATCCATTGTCTCTCTAACTCTCTCTCATTTACATTTGTGCAAGCATCATTTCATACAAGCATCATTCTTTCATTGCATACATAACTTATTCATTGCTTGTGTTGCCTTGCATCTTTCATATTGCAATTCATCTTTATTTGCTTGGCTTGATTGTGTGTGTGAATCATATTGCCATATCCTTGATTGCTTGGATTGCTTGTGTGTGTGTGCCTAACTTATACTCATCCAACAAGAGCTTCACATAGCGCCTCAACCCATTTTAAGGGGAATCAAGAGGAGTTAGTCCAGAGCCCTGCAAAGGGAATTCGGCTACACTTGTTGTATTGTATTAAGTTTGTGCAACATTTGCATTAGCTTCCGCATTTAGCGCACTTAGTTTTGCAATTAGTTTTAGATTAGCACTTACACCTATTCACCCCCCCCTCTAGGTGTTTTTCATCAACTAGGTTTAAGATGTCATAATTAAGGCTTTCTTAATTTCTAAGATCATCTTAATTTTCTTAAAAATAGATCAAAACATTTGTCTCTTATTTCAAAAAGTTTTTTTTAAAGAAAGAGAAAATTCCTATACAAAAGGGAAGATTTCTAAAAGAAGTGTAAAAGAAAGAAAATCTAAAAACTCTATGTTAGTAAACCCTCCCCCACACTTATTTCATGCATTGTCCTCAATGCATCGTGATATATGTATGCATGAAATAGGTAAGAGGTAAGAAACTTTTATTTACAAGAAAGTGCAAAAAATTATTTACAAAGAGTATATACAAGTGTAACCATTACCTAGGCTTTTGGTCGTTTTCCTCTGGCCCGTTTCCCATCGTTCCAGTGCGTCTGCTTTCGTGAGCTCAGTTGGGAAACGGTTTGAATTATTTTAGCCCTAGGTATTTCCAGATTCAATTGTTTATTATTATCATTCACCCTCATTCCACCACATTGTTCACTAAAAAATTCCTTATCACCACTCTCACTCTGAATCTCATCACTTCCAATGTTAAGGAATTTCAGCTCCTCTCCATACAATTCTTCAAAACTAAGGTCAACATCCGGAAGTGTGCAATCAGTTAGCTGACCCCGAGTTGACTCATCTAGACACATGATCTCATCAGCAAACAGGTCTTCAAAGGATATATCAATCGGAGGTTCGAATACAGTCAGAGTTGGCTCATTGAAAGTGAAAATATCCAAATCAACTTTCCCCTTTTGAAAGGGTACTCGGATAAGAGAATCACAAGATTGTGACTCATCTTTTGGATCTTCACCTTCTTCCTCACAATTGTTACTAATGAAACTAACCTCAAATGTTTGATCTTTTGTTTTACGAGGTTGTGTGTGGAAGACATTGTGTTCATGAGTCATGTTACCAAAGGTTAACCTCATTGATCCATTCGGCAATTAATGATGGCATTTGCAGTAGCCAGGAATGGTCGTCCCAAAATGACAGGAATTTGAGCCCTTTGATTGGAATTTGACACAGGTTTTGTTTCAAGGACTACAAAGTCAACAGGATAAATGAATTCCCCAACTTTGACAAGGACATCGTGAATTTCCCCCTGGGGTCTAGTGACAGAGCGATCAGCCAATTGTATGGTTATTTGGGTAGGGAGAAGATCGCCTAACCCTAATTGTTGGTACACAGAAAAAGGTAGGAGATTGATGCTGGCCCCTAAATCAAGCAGTGCCCTATTGATGGTAGTCTGTCCTATGATGCATGAAATGGTGGGGCTCCCTGGGTCTTTGTATTTAACAGGAGTTAGACCAGTGAGCAACTCGCTAATGGTTGATGCTAGGAAGACTTTCTTAGGGACTTGTGTTTTCCTCTTCTTAGTGCACATTTCCTTCAAGAATTTGGCATATGATGGCACTTGTTGTATGGCATCAAGAAGAGGGACATTGATTTGGACCTTGTTGAACATTTCTTTTATTTTCTCCATATGAGCATTTGTCTTGTTATTTATAAGTCTATTTGGAAATGGTATACTAGGCTTATAAGGTTGCTCATCTACCTTTTCTTTACCCTTGGCTTTTGAAGTGGATGGCTCTGTACTAGAAGATGGTTTGTCAGAAGCTGGTTGTATTGGGACAAGAGGTGTTGGTTTTGGTACTGGATGGGATGATTGACTAGAAACCTTATTGTCTACTTGTTTTCCAGATCTCAGGGTATGAATAGCATGATAATGACTTGGGCCCGTGTCTTCATGTTGGGATTTGGCAATGGCTGGCTTGGTAATAGTCCTTTTTGTCTCTCATTTACTGAATTAGCCAATTGCCCAATTTGGACCTGAACTTTATTCATATCCTGATGATAGTTCTTTGTAAAGGTTTCTAACATTTTCCTCAACTCTGATATTTCTGAATCATTCTGGGGTGGATGTTGATGATATGGAGACTGGAATTGTGATTGGTAGTGTGGTGGACTTTGAAAAGATTGGGATTGTTGTGGACCTTGAGATGGATGAAAATTCGGTGCATTACGATTGAAACTGAATGGGTGAGACTGAGCATTATAAGGATGTGGAAATGGTGGCCTATGATGCTCAGGACCAGACTGACTCCACGAAAAATTTGGATGGTTCTGCCATCCTGAATTGTAAGTGTTGGAGTATGGGGGTCTGGTAAATGCTGCATTCAAGTTCTCCTGATATGATTGGGGCTGATACAAAGGACACTCCTCAAAGACATGGTTAAGGTCATGACAGTAGGTGCAACCCGGTTTAATCACAGGCAATGGGTTGACCTGATTTACAACAGAATTTCCCCTAGACTCAAGCAGTTCTATCCTCTTCATCAATTGTGTGATCTTAGCTTCTGCGGCTATAGAGGATTCTATGGAGTGCATACTAGTTCTGGAAGTGGTGGGAATGGGTTTATCAGGGCATGACTCCCACTGAATGGTTTTCTCAGCTAAGGTTTCAAAGAGATCCCACCCCTGATGTTCATCTTTCTTCAAAAATTCCCCTTGACACATAGATTCAAGGAGGGTTTTCGTTTGGTAATCTAGATCGTCATAGATAATCTGGCATAAACGCCATTTCTCTATGCCGTGATGAGGACACAGGGCTAGATGGTCTTTGAAACGTTCAAGATACTTCCAGAAAGGTTCATTTGGTTCCTGCTTGAATTGCATGATATTCTTCCGCATGAGGGCTATTTTGTGAATAGGATAGAATTTTTTAAGAAAGACCTTAACAAAATCATCTCAAGAAGATATGGAACTGACGGGAAGATTGTAAAGCCACTTCTTAGCTAAATCCTTAAGTGCAAACGGTATGAACCTTAACCTAACAGCATCCTCGGTCAGTTGGGAAATTCTCATCATTTGGCATACCTCTTCAAACTCACGAATAAAGAGGTATGCGTCCTCAGACTCTAGACCATGAAATCGGGGAAGTGTATTAATGAATTGCGGTTTCAGCTCAAAGTGATTTCCATTTGGTTCGAGGAGAAGAATGCACGATGGAAGGGAGGTGCGAATCAGATAGAATCGATCTTGAAGTGAAACGTTGTTTTCCATTGTGTCAAGTAGTTGTGTAAATGCAGAAAGTCTAACAAGTCTTGCAGAATTAGGAACACGGAACCACTCTTGCATATACAGTCACAAACAACGTGCACCGATCACACCAGTGAAAAAGAAAAAATGAAAATAACAAACAATAAAATAAAAATCAATCCAAGCTATATAGGATTCCTGGACCTAGACGACTCCTAACTGATTAGACTATCCACAGGAGGTTTAGTGTAGACTTTGACTACAAGCTAATCAGCCAGGAAAGGGCAAAGTTGGTGGGAGGTTTTCCGTCAAAAACGTTCCTTAATTAAATAACCAGCAACCTTCGGGCTTTCGGCCCTCAATCCCTTTCCTAGACACTGATTTTGCAAAAGTCAATTTCCAACACTTTTCCCCCTTAGGATAATCTCCTAAGTGAGTCCAAATGTCCCTAGGGCCAACGTCTATCAGTTTTTATTAGAAGCTTAGGATTGTGAGTGCTGGGATGGTGGTTTTTGGGCTAAGGAAAGGGGTGATAAATCCCCACCTTATCTTATTTACTGGGTATGCCCTTAAAGTCAATTTTGTGCAAGTGTACGATATCAACAAACAAGGTTCACTCAAAGCGTAATTGTAACAGTTGCCTCAATTAAAGTATTGTTATTTTCCTAAAATGTCATTTGTGCATGCATGATATTTTTGTATTCTGCGTATAATACGCGTATGAAGTAGACCCGTATTATACGGGTATTATACGGGTACGTATATACAAGTGTATACGTAAGTATTTATACAGGTATAAGATTTTTCTTCCTCCACAAGTTTCTTTTCCTTCCACAATCTTCTCCAAGCTTCTCAAATATTCCACCAAAATATCTCCATCTCCATGGCTAGTTCTGATTGGTCAAGAGAAACACCTTACCCTCCTATTTTACAAATAAACCCCTCTCCTTTATATTTTTACAAAATGATGGGACACATGGCATAAATTTATGGAGGGACACATGGCACAAATCTATGGAAGGATTGAAGCTATAAATAGAGAAAGATGAAGAGAATTCAACACTTTTTCAAAAACTCTCTCTCTCTTAAAACACTCTCTCTCTCTTAAAGAACTCCCTCCTTTTCAAGTAACAAACAACAAGGATCAAGGCAACCGTAGCAACAACAAAGGCAACAACTACAAATAGCCAAGATCAGCCATACAAGTGAGTAGAACATACTAATCTTATCAATATGATAAATAGAAATGAATAGAAATGAGTGGAAATGCGTAAGAAATGAAATAAGCATGTGGATATGCAAGTATTGACCCTATGTGTATTTTGGGGATCATGTGTTTTAAATTCTGCAAATAATTGTTACTGTTGCTTATGAAATTATGATATTTTATATATCCTGCATATTGATATGGTATGATGATATGTGTGTTTCGGAGGAAGGGACCGGGTTGAACCGGAGGCGTTGAAGGGGAGAACATATGTGTATATATATGTTTGTGTTTGTGTTTGTGTTTGTGTGTTTCGGAGGAAGGGACCGGGTTGAACCGGAGGCGTTGAAGGGGAGAACATATGTGTATATATGTTTGTGTTTGTGTTTGTGTTTGTGTGTTTCGGAGGAAGGGACCGGGTTGAACCGGAGGCGTTGAAGGGGAGAACATATGTGTATATATGTTTGTGTACATGTATATGGACATGATAGAAGTCCTATGATAAAATCATGCATGATTCTTTAACTTCAGATCTGGAATAGTTTCTTAAACAAGCTGTTTTTATGTAAGTTAGTCGACTAAGTCCAGGAATTAGTCGACTATAGGTGTGATTCTGTAAGCAGAGAACTGCTGATATAGCAGGATTAGTCGACTACAAACAGACTGTAGTCGACTAATCCCAGAGGCAGAGTGTAAACAGAAGTTAAAAATCTATTTTTCACAGTTTTAGTCGACTAGGACTTACCTACCAGTCGACTAATAATTTGTATTAGTCGACTACACCAAGATGGTAGTCGACTATAGATGATCCACAGATAGTAGCATAACTTTTCACAGTTTTAGTCGACTAGAGGAAACTTCAGTCGACTAGTCCCGGAATTAGTCGACTATACCAGGAAGAGTAGTCGACTGCAAAAGTCCCCGTTTACCAGTAAAGAAGCAGGTACGTGTGAAGCAGAATTAGTCGACTAATAGCTCCAGAATTAGTCGACTTACCGTTAGTATTAGTCGACTATAGAGTGGCCTAGTCGACTAGTAAGGCATTGTTACTGTGTTCTGTTTTGGTTCATGGTAAATTATGAGATCCAATAAAACTAGTATATTGATACTCATGTCAACCGGATGATTTAACCATGTATGCTTACCTGCTAAGTGCATTTAAATATTGTTTTACTCACTGAGCCGTCAAGCTCACTCTATTCTAACTCTAACTACAGGTTTGGACAAAGGCAAAGGTCCTGCTTAAGGGCAGTGGTGCGGACATTACCACCGGTACCTCAGCAGTAGGAGTTACTTTTGTTAGATATATATGGTTTTGTATAAGCATGCTTATGTTTAGCTGTGTTTCGACCGTGGCATGTAAATATTAAAGAACTTGGTGTTGGACTATTCTTGTATGAACATATGTATTGAGATGATAATGAAGACTGTATTCTTATGGATTATAGAACTATATATGTTAGTATGATAAGTCTCAAATAGATCATACATGTTATCTGATGTATGTGTTGAAGTATTTTATACTGATGAGCCCCATGCTTGGATTATACGAGATGATTATGTTAAATGGAAAATTTTAACTGGGACCGTTACAATTGGTATCAGAGCAATGGTTTAGATGTAGAAGGAATAAGAGATGATGAAATTGTTAGGTTATTACATACAGACATCTGATTATAGTTAAGTAGTTGGTCTTTTGGTGACAAGAAGTATAGTTATAAGTGTGTCTAATTATGTTGGTTCTTGATGATAGTCATATGATTAAGATGATTTCATGGACTCGAAATTAATATGTCCGTTTTGTTTACATATAGATGGGAGACTCTGATATATTCTGGTCAGCCTCTAATTCCGACAGCTCGAGTAAGAGCTGGATAGCGGACTCGATGGACTGGGGATATGAGTCAGATGAAACTGACCCTGCAAAAATGATTATGCCCCTGAACTGGATAGATGGTGAAGAGGTCGAGTCGCAGGCATCTAACAAGCCTGAACCTACTCCGGTTGACACAAGTAGTGTCATAGGAGATTCGGTTGAAGTATCAGTAGTGGAGCATTCGAGTACGATTAAGGAAGAAACTCGAAGGGGCTTTACTTATGGAGGTATCTTTTGGAACGAGACATGGGAAAAAGACATGGATCTATATGATGACTTAGATGACTGGCACTGTGCCGGGGATGAGTCATCGGAAGAAGACCCCGAAGAGGAAGACCCGAAGAGGATTTGGATAATAACAACAATACTAGCAAGGATCCTAGTGGGGATACCCCACCCTGTGAGGGGTGAATCTTATAACTGACACTTTTGATGTATTTAGGCCTAATATGTTAGATAATGGATATCCGTAGGGTTGTTGTATGTACCCTAGGCATATATCTTATGAATGCGCAGGAAGTAGTCCGGATATTCCAGTAGGCAGGCATGTCGGAATGACACTTTTTGTATCCATGATGGATGTAACTATATATACATATATAACAAGTTGTTGTTTCACAAGTGACATTATTAGTATAAGTATATGAGAAAAAGTTTTATCCCTACTTAATCCAAATTGTGTAATGTATTGATTAGACGCCCTTATATTCATATAGGGTGAACGCATGGATTTGAACCAACCACCACCTGAAGAAGCCCTGTCACTCGATACGACACATTATAGCGAGATGGGGAGCGCGCACCCGCGAACAATAATGAAGACTCTGAAGCTCGAAATAGAGGGAATGAGGAGACTCCGGGGGTGATGCCGGACTGGCTCGCGCAATTAGTAAACAGGGCGAGCAACAACAATTCTCATCGAGCACTGGAGCAGTTTCAGAAAATGAAACCGCCCGTATTCGAAGGGAAGGCGGACCCTTTGCAAGCCGAAGCATGGCTTTACAAATAGAAAAGATTCTGGAAGTCATGAGTTGCACTGATGAACAAAAGGTGTCCTTCTCTTCTTTTATGTTCCAGAAGGAAGCGGAACATTAGTGGAGGGCAGTGAAACTTAGTATGAAGATACAAGGGAACCAATCACCTGGGAGTTCTTGGTGAACAAATTCACTGAGAAATACATTCCGGAGACAGCCAGAGATAAAATGGCAACAGAATTCTTGGAACTCCGTCAAGATTCTAAGAATGTATCCCAGTATGATCAGAAATTCACTCAGCTATCCAGGTATGCTGATACTTTGGTTAGGAGTGAAGCAGATAAGACAAAGAGGTTCGTAAAGGGCCTAAGATCAGATATTCGGGGCCGGCTGATTCCATTACAACTGAGAAATTATCTCCAAGCAGTAGAAAGAGCTTTGGAGGTAGAAATGGACATACAAGAAGGTCAGGGAGAATGGGTGGAAGAAATTCCCAATTCTAAGCGCCCCCGTTATCAAGAACCTCCTATGAGGACGGCATCAGGACCAGCCAGTAGCAGAGGATCTGGGTGTAACACCTATAGAGGAGGAGGAGCCAGAGGCGGGAGAACGTGGCTGAGGAACAGCGACACCGCCTCGAAGACACAAACTACCTCTGCGTTCCATCCCAGAGGCTCGGAGGCTCCTTGGTGTCAGAGGTGTAGAATAAATCATTTTGGAAACTGTCTCCCAGACAGGTCTTGTTTTAATTGTGGAGGAGTGGGACATCTAAGGAAAAATTGTCCAACCACGCGTGGAAGCCAAGGATTTAGTAGAGGAAATGGAAGGCCGATCATGAGGACGAATCCTTCCAGAGGACAAGCCAGTAACTCCATGCCACCCAGTAATGCTCCACGTTCTGCTGCAACCCAGTCATCGGTTCAGCAACCTCGGGTGCAAGGCAGAACCTTCGCATTGAACCACCGAGAAGCAATGGCCTCAAATGCAGTGGTGGAAGGTATGATCTCCATATCAGGACATATTGCTCATATATTATTTGACCCTGGAGCTACTCATTCATTCGTATCTAGTGCTTTTGCTTATAAATTAAATCAAGAATCAAAACCCCTAGGATTTCAATGGTTGTGTCTACACCTATAGGGGAGAATTTTATAGCTAGCACTAGATATACGAATTGTGAAGTAATAATTGGAGAAATGAAGACCTTTGTTGATCTGATAAAGCTAGGCGAAATGGAGTTCGATGCCATACTAGGAATGGACTGGTTGTCTGCCAGTGGTGCTTATGTGGATTGTAATAAAAAGAGGATTATCTTTAAAATGGAAGGGACTCCAGAGTTTATCTTTGAAGGAGAGAAAGGAAATTATGACATACCTCACATATCAGCCATCAAAGCCACCAAGTTATTGAAGCAAGGGTGCCAAGGATTTCTGGCTTCGGTATTGGATACCATCAGAATTGATATAGATATTATGACTATTCCAATTGTGAATGAGTTCCCTGATGTATTCCGGAAGACTTACCAGGGTTGCCCCCAGATCGGGAAGTAGAATTTACAATCGATGTAATACCCGGTACTGCCCCAATTTCTAAGGCACCGTACTGTATGGCCCCTGCAGAAATGAAAGAACTTAAAACTCAATTGCAGGAATTATTAGACAAAGGTTTTATTCGGCCAAGTATATCTCCCTGGGGAGCACCTGTCCTATTTGTCAAGAAGAAGGATGGGAGTATGAGATTATGTGTTGACTACCGGGAATTGAATAAAGCAACTATCAAGAATAAGTACCCTCTCCCTCGAATTGATGACCTATTTGATCAATTGCAAGGGTCTTGTGTATTTTCCAAGATAGACCTTAGATCGGGGTATCATCAGTTGAAGGTCAAACCTGAAGATGTGCCCAAATCAGCTTTTCGGACAAGATATGGACACTTTGAATTTCTAGTCATGCCTTTTGGACTCACTAATGCCCCGGCAGCATTTATGGACCTAATGAATCGGATGTTTCAACCATACTTAGACCAGTTTGTAGTGGTATTTATTGATGATATTCTGGTCTATTCAAAGAGTCCGGAAGATCATGAGGAACATCTTAAAATTGTCCTTCAAATCTTGAGAGAGAAGCAACTCTATGCAAAATTGAAGAAATGTGACTTTTGGCTTGAGCAAGTAGGATTTCTCGGTCATATTATATCCAAAGAGGGGATAGCAGTAGATCCGGTAAAGATTGAAGCAATCCGAGACTGGCCTAGACCCACTAATGCGACTGAAGTTCGAAGTTTCTTGGGATTAGCAGGGTACTATAGAAGATTTGTAGAAGGATTTTCTTTGATTGTGGCACCAATGACCCAATTAACAAAAAGAATAAGAAGTTTGTGTGGGGAGAAGATCAAGATAGGAGTTTTCAGGAAGTTAAAGCCAGATTAACATCTGCTCCTGTCTTAGTAGTACCTTCAGGGACTGAAGGATTTGTCATTTTTAGTGATGCATCAAAACTGGGATTGGGATGTGTATTAATGCAAAATGGAAAAGTTATTGCCTATGCATCCCGGCAATTGAAGACCCATGAAAGGAATTATCCCACTCATGACTTGGAATTAGCCGCTGTGATCTTTGCTTTAAAGATCTGGCGACATTACTTGTATGGAGTGTCTTGTGAAGTTTTTACTGATCATAAGAGCTTGAAATATATCTTCACACAAAAGGAACTGAACATGAGGCAGAGGAGGTGGTTAGAACTAATAAAAGATTATGATCTTACTATTCAATACCACCCTGGGAAGGCCAATGTAGTAGCTGATGCTTTGAGCCGGAAATCAGGAGGAACACTGGCCACCTTGATGACTCGTCAAGTAAGACTATTAAGAGACCTAGAAGAGATGCAAATAGAAGTGCGAGTCATTGATTCTTCAAATTCTGGGTATCAACTGAATCAAGTGAGTATCCAAATTAATCTATACGACAAGATCAAAAAGGCACAACAAGAAGATACTCAAATAAAGAAGATGATGAAGAAAGTACAAGAAGGAGAACTCAAGGAGTTTCACATAGAAGGTGATGTCTTAAGGCTTGGACACAGACTATGTGTGCCAGAGGTAGCAGAGATTAAAGAAGAAATAATGAAGGAGGCTCATAGTACACCTTATACAGCTCACCCCGGAAGCACAAAGATGTATCAAGATCTATGTCATAACTTCTGGTGGGATGGTATGAAGATGGACATTTCCAATTTTGTCCACAAATGTTTAGTCTGTCAACAAGTAAAGGCTGAACATAAGAAGCCCCCAGGTTTGTTAGTACCTTTACCTATTCCTGAATGGAAGTGAAGTCAAATTGCTATGGATTTCGTCACTGGACTTCCTCGGACGTCCCAAGGACTGGATACAGTCTGGGTAGTAGTAGACAGACTCACCAAATCTGCCCATTTTCTACCTATCCGGATCAATTATTCAATGGAAAGATTGGCTCAGGTATATGTCCGAGAGATAATTAGATTACATGGAGTACCTGAATCCATTGTATCAGATCGGGACCCAAGATTTCAATCCAGATTCTGGAAAAGTTTGTCCAGAGCTATGGGTACTAACTTGCAATTCAGTACAGCAGCCCACCCCCAAACGGATGGACAGTCAGAAAGGACCATTCAAATATTAGAAGATATGTGAGAACCTGTGTACTGGATTTTGGGGGAAGTTGGGACAACTATCTACCCTTAGTGGAGTTTGCATATAATAATAGTTATCAATCCACTATCGGTATGCCTCCATTTGAAGCATTATATGGGAGGAGGTGTAGATCACCAATCTGTTGGGAGGAAGTTGGGGACAGAAGACTATTTGGCCCCGATGTAATTCAAGAAGCTACAGAGAAGATCAAGCTAATCAGAGAAAGGATGAAAGCAGCCCAGAGCAGACAGAAAGCTTATGCAGATAATCGTCGCAGACCACTAGAGTTTGAGGTAGGGGATAGTGTTTTCCTAAAGGTATCTCCTATGAAAGGAGTGAGACGCGCCGGCAATAAGAACAAATTAGCCCCTAGATATGTGGGTCCGTTTGAAATATTGGATAAGATTGGACCGGTTGCTTATCGTTTGGCCCTACCCCCTGCCTTAGAAAGGATGCACCATGTATTTCATGTATCTCAGCTGAGGAAGTATGTGCCCGATCCTGCTCATATCATCTCCTATGAACCCCTGCATATGATAGAAGACATATCTTACACGGAAGAACCAATACAAATTCTTGATCGCAAAGAGAAGAAATTGAGAAGCAAAAATATTCCCTTGGTCAAGGTTTTGTGGAGAAATCAAAACATAGAAGAAGCCACTTGGGAGCTGGAAGAGGAAATGAGAAAGGCCTATCCGCATTTATTCCAAGGTACGTTAAGTTTCGAGGACGAAACTTTCATAAGGAGGGTAGAATGTAACAGTTGCCTCAATTAAAGTATTGTTATTTTCCTAAAATGTCATTTGTGCATGCATGATATTTTGTATTCTGCGTATAATACGCGTATGAAGTAGACCCGTATTATACGGGTATTATACGGGTACGTATATACAAGTGTATACGTAAGTATTTATACAGGTATAAGATTTTTCTTCCTCCACAAGTTTCTTTTCCTTCCACAATCTTCTCCAAGCTTCTCAAATATTCCACCAAAATATCTCCATCTCCATGGCTAGTTCTGATTGGTCAAGAGAAACACCTTACCCTCCTATTTTACAAATAAACCCCTCTCCTTTATATTTTTACAAAATGATGGGACACATGGCATAAATTTATGGAGGGACACATGGCACAAATCTATGGAAGGATTGAAGCTATAAATAGAGAAAGATGAAGAGAATTCAACACTTTTTCAAAAACTCTCTCTCTCTTAAAGAACTCCCTCCTTTTCAAGTAACAAACAACAAGGATCAAGGCAACCGTAGCAACAACAAAGGCAACAACTACAAATAGCCAAGATCAGCCATACAAGTGAGTAGAACATACTAATCTTATCAATATGATAAATAGAAATGAATAGAAATGAGTAGAAATGAGTGGAAATGCGTAAGAAATGAAATAAGCATGTGGATATGCAAGTATTGACCCTATGTGTATTTTGGGGATCATGTGTTTAAATTCTGCAAATAATTGTTACTGTTGCTTATGAAATTATGATATTTTATATATCCTGCATATTGATATGGTATGATGATATGTGTGTTTCGGAGGAAGGGACCGGGTTGAACCGGAGGCGTTGAAGGGGAGAACATATGTGTATATATATGTTTGTGTTTGTGTTTGTGTGTTTCGGAGGAAGGGACCGGGTTGAACCGGAGGCGTTGAAGGGGAGAACATATGTGTATATATGTTTGTGTTTGTGTTTGTGTTTGTGTGTTTCGGAGGAAGGGACCGGGTTGAACCGGAGGCGTTGAAGGGGAGAACATATGTGTATATATGTTTGTGTACATGTATATGGACATGATAGAAGTCCTATGATAAAATCATGCATGATTCTTTAACTTCAGATCTGGAATAGTTTCTTAAACAAGCTGTTTTTATGTAAGTTAGTCGACTAAGTCCAGGAATTAGTCGACTATAGGTGTGATTCTGTAAGCAGAGAACTGCTGATATAGCAGGATTAGTCGACTACAAACAGACTGTAGTCGACTAATCCCAGAGGCAGAGTGTAAACAGAAGTTAAAAATCTGTTTTTCACAGTTTTAGTCGACTAGGACTTACCTACCAGTCGACTAATAATTTGTATTAGTCGACTACACCAAGATGGTAGTCGACTATAGATGATCCACAGATAGTAGCATAACTTTTCACAGTTTTAGTCGACTAGAGGAAACTTCAGTCGACTAGTCCCGGAATTAGTCGACTATACCAGGAAGAGTAGTCGACTGCAAAAGTCCCCGTTTACCAGTAAAGAAGCAGGTACGTGTGAAGCAGAATTAGTCGACTAATAGCTCCAGAATTAGTCGACTTACCGTTAGTATTAGTCGACTATAGAGTGGCCTAGTCGACTAGTAAGGCATTGTTACTGTGTTCTGTTTTGGTTCATGGTAAATTATGAGATCCAATAAAACTAGTATATTGATACTCATGTCAACCGGATGATTTAACCATGTATGCTTACCTGCTAAGTGCATTTAAATATTGTTTTACTCACTGAGCCGTCAAGCTCACTCTATTCTAACTCTAACTACAGGTTTGGACAAAGGCAAAGGTCCTGCTTAAGGGCAGTGGTGCGGACATTACCACCGGTACCTCAGCAGTAGGAGTTACTTTTGTTAGATATATATGTTTTGTATAAGCATGCTTATGTTTAGCTGTGTTTCGACCGTGGCATGTAAATATTAAAGAACTTGGTGTTGGACTATTCTTGTATGAACATATGTATTGAGATGATAATGAAGACTGTATTCTTATGGATTATAGAACTATAGATGTTAGCATGATAAGTCTCAAATAGATCATACATGTTATCTGATGTATGTGTTGAAGTATTTTTATACTGATGAGCCCCATGCTTGGATTATACGAGATGATTATGTTAAATGGAAAATTTTTAACTGGGACCGTTACAGTAATTAAATCAAACAAAGAGTGAGTCCTAGTCAATATGCAATGCGTACGTACCTTGCCTCCAGCACTCTTCAACAGTAAAAGTAAAGGAATTGAAAGACACGTGCCTAGAATGCAAATGTCTAAACAATTTTTAACGTTTCAACCAATGTTTTACTGTTTATTATAATTAGCAGGAGTATGGTGAAGCATACAAGAAAAGAATTATTGCAGAAGCTGTATTTGCAAAGCTGAAGACCCTGCAGAAAACTTGTCAGTAGTGAACTCAGGATTGCCGCAAATCTGCGGCTGGGGCCGAGATTCTGCGGCAAAACTAAGGGATCCTGGTCTCTGCTTTCAAGAGCAGAGGCCCAGGTCCACTTATATGTTACTGCAATGCTATTTTTTCTGTTTCTTCACCTGTAACCTGCAACAGAGAAGAAAATGCATTTAGTTCTTCACTTTAAACCAAAACCGTTGCTCTCCCCGGCAACGGTGCCAAAAATTTGATTGAGGAAAAGATGTAGTGTTATTTTGTGTGAAGTATTTGCACAGATATTATGTAAAAGAGGGAAGGTTTAGAGTCAACCTTAGTGCTTGATCACTCCACAAATGTATTTCAAATGATTAATGTATCCTTTCCAATCTCCGTTATAGCATGGGCTATACGAGTCGATTCTCAGGGAGAGCTTGCGATGGAAGCGTTACGGTTCGTAGTGAGAAAGAAAAACGAAGATTCTTCTTTGTCTTAAAAGAATGAATAAAACATGGAAAAAGAAATGAAAGAATCGGTGGATATGTTTATGATGAAAAATGAAAAGAAATCAAAACAAGATTGGCTTTTGGATTAACACTAAAAAGAAAAGAAAACTTGTAAAAGATTTGAAGATGGAGAAAACCATGACTAGCTAACCTTACTACCTTACTAAAAACTTACTAAACTCCGTGATGATGAATGCGTGCCTCATGTTGATTCATCGGCAAAGATTTGTCTTGCGTGTTCGTCTAATTACTTCCCACTTGAATGACGGGTGATCACTCTTGGACTTGTCTTGTAGACTCATAGATGTCATTGGCCTACAAGATAGACTTTTAATAATGGAATCAAAGAGCGACACTCAAGGGATGCTAAGGAAGAAGATACAACATTCATTAATTGAAGTAAAGAAGTTGTACAACAAATAGCATATGTTTGGTGATCCATCTCCATGTTCCATCAAGGCACTTGTTCTAAAGACAAGGCTCTAAATGAGGCACACATGAATCATATGGAATTACAACAAGAACTTGCCAAGCAATGAAAGTAACCCTTCGGAGAAGAGAAGGCCATACAACTTGCAAGATTAAAGATAGCAATCACCATGAGTAGTAGTTAGCAAGGTTAGTGGTTAGCTAGTTCATGTTAGAAAGAGTTAGCTCCTAGCCATAAGAAAAGAAAAGCAAAGCATGAATTAAAGTGCAAGTAAAGTAAAGCTAGAATTAAAGAAAGCAAGTAATACTAGAAAATGCTCAAGTAGAGAGAAGAGAATGGATGAATCCTTGCTTCACAAGTTGTCACACCTTGGTCTACACAAGCTTTCTCTCTCTTACAACTCTCTTTCGCAGAATTTCTAGGGAGGAAGAAGAAGATCTAAAGCACTAAAATCCTAGAGAAAAAATACAAAATTACAAAGCTTTATCCTCTAATCTCTCCTCTCTCCTCCTCTTCTCTTCCCTCCCTGTTGCGCTCGTGCAGGCCCTGGTGCTGTATTTATAGGCCTCAGAGAGAAGGATCTAGAGCCCAGTTTGTTGGAGAGAAATCCGGGCTCTAACAACCCTGTAACTGCCGCAAATTGGCGGCAAACTCCCAGAAATTGCGGCAAGATCAAAGCCGCTGAGGCCAGATTTTCTGTTGCGAGTTTGTTACAGTTTGTTATCCACGTGGATCTTCTGAAGAGTGAGTTGGCGCGTAGAATTCTCCAGATCCTGGGCTCAAACTTGGGCTCTCTTTGGGCTTGGAATTAATTCCATTTAATTATTGCTAATTAAAGTAATTTTGGGCCTTTTCTCATTTCAGATGTGGACCTGCAAAAATAGAGAGAAGAACATTAAAAATCATATTTTTATTTGCAATATGCATGGGAATGATGTGGTAAAATATGCAAAATTGGATAACAATCAAAGACCCAGTTAGTCAGAGGAGGAATGGCTCCTGACCAAGCACGTGTCAATAAATTGTACTCCTTTAAGGATGAGCACGTGTCTCTTTGTTCAAGTTACTCAAAAGAGTAATAGACTCAAATTGCCAGAGATCAGACGTCCTAAAGAGGTAAGGAAGACTGATGATCCTAGCTACTGTTTATATATAGGATACTGGGGCACCCTACAAGAATTACTATATCTTTATAGATGTGCTTCAAGCTCTGATCGATGCGGAAGTATTAAAGCCCCGTCCAGAATAGAAGAAGGTGACGGCCAACATGACAACCTCATCACCTATTCAATTGGATGGAACCTCCTGCTAGTGCCAACCGGAGTAGTTCCCATCCCGAAAGGGGAATTAAGAGTGATTAATACTGATCCTCACAACTAGAAGGAGAAAGGCCTCATTCCAGTGCATACTCCTCAAGAGGAAACAAAGTGAGTCCACCCTGACATTGTTCAAAGCCAGCAATGGATGACTGTCACAAATAGGAAGTCCAAAGATAAAGCCAAAGCATCCTCTAGCAATGTGATAAGTGCCTCTATAAGAGAAATCGAGAAAAATGTCACCTTCCTTACTAGTTCAAGAGACAAAGAATCCGCTTTTGCTGCTGACACAGGCACACCTCTTACATCAAAGACTCGGTCTGGCAAGCAATACCTGAAACAGTACGGTGAGCCGATAGTAAATTCCGCTCAGCCAGCTGAGGAGGCAATCGAGCAGTCCACGAGGCCATCCGTGAAAAAACAGAAAGAGCTTCGGTATGTTAAAGCTCATCAAAAAAGCGGTATGGGACCATAAACTTTCTTCTATTTTGATGTCATGGTTGAACTAGCCAACATCCCTACTCGGATCACTCTTTATTAGCTCTTAAGGCTTTTTCAAATCTACAAGGGATGCCTTAAGAGAAGCATTAGAAGATGTAGAGATTTTCGTGACCTAGATTCCTGCTCTATGCGCAGAGGAAGACGAAAACCATTGCCACCACACCTCGAAGTAGTTTTCCTGCATCACTTTCACCCCAGAAGACATTTAAGTCAAAGAAAAATATAATAAACTACTATATTACACAAGGTATATAAGATTATTTGATGTGAGCCGTATCCTGGTTGATCCGGGGTTTGCGTTGAGCACATGTCTCGCAGGGTCATGCAGCATTTGGGGATCCCCACCCACCAGTTAAACGCCATTCAGACAACCATCTATGGCTTCAACACCAATGGTACGTGCCTAATGGAAAAAATCAAACTCAGGTATCAAATTGTGGACCTGAATCTGAGGTGACATGTTATGTCATTGATGCTGACACCTCGTACGATCTGCTATTAGGACGACCTTGGATTCACCGCAACGCCATCGTCCTATCCACTTTTCATCAAGTAATGAAATACATTTGTGAAGATGGAAAAATAAGAACGTTGATTGCCGAAAGTCATCCATAAAAGGAGTTGAGAATTATTTTACAGATTCTCTCTTTTATCAGGATTCTTTTGAGCTTGCTGAGAATTCACACTTGGAAGAACCCGACTCTGGCAATGAAGCAGATACGAAGCCAAATGAAGATGAGTGTCTCTGGGAAATAAATCCCTTTGTAACGAGCATTGAAAAGCTTGATTTTGATAGCATTGCCAATGTTGAATGCGAGTGGTTTATCAATAAAAATTTAGATTTGGCTTACCTTTTTGCATTTGCATCGGATTCTGTACCGTAAAACACTAGTACTGACGTAGGCAACGATCCTTAGTTAGCAATGAACGCTTTGACATTATTGCGCGTACCAATGAAGTCATCTTTCGTGATATGCAAAAAGATTAGAGGCGCACATAATGCTCTCTTTAAAGTACCAGCCAAGCGAAAGGGTGAAAAGCTGATTCTGTTCTGGTGGATCGAAACTGAGCCCGTAACTTATGAAAGCTCAAGGGGTAATTCTGAGTCTCTATAATTCTTTCATTATGGACAAAATTCATATCACATGATGGAAAGAATGGAGTATGATTTTACCAAGGAATCAAGCCTTAATTTTGGTAAAGGAAAACGAGCACTACTTCGTTTATTTGTATCAAAAGATAAAGACCCTGATTACTACCACAAGACTCGCAGAGGACTCGATTATGTAACTACACCAGTCTCATCAGATTCTGAATCTGAAAAAGAGGTCTATTATGACAGCTCATCAGTAACGCCGTCGTGGGACTCAGATGTCAGTGTCAGTGACATTTTCGAAAGTCTCTCAGTGAACATAGTATCAACCAGTTATTTAGAAGATAATGGAAAATATACCTTTAAATCTGAAGAATTAATCCAGTCGGACTTTGTTTCATGAATTAACACACTTAAATACTCTTTGAGATTACGCTTTGAACAATACAAACCTCCTACTGAGGATAAAGTGATTCAGATAAATCTTGGAGATGAGGCTAACCCCAAGTCCATCTTCATAAGTGAGAGCTTTTCACCTTTCGAGAAAGAAGACCTAATATAGCTCATACGAGAGTATATAGATATCTTTACTTGGAATTACGAGGACATGCTCGGGCTCGATCCCCAGATTGCAATGCATCGTCTCAACATTAACCCGGACTCCAAACCAGTCAAACAGCAGCAACGACGGTTCCATCTTGAGATCATGGAAGTAATCAAATCAGAGGTCAAAAAGCTCATAGACTCTAATTTCGTCAGGAAAGAGAAACATCCTGATTGGGTAGCCAATATCGTTTCCGTTCCCAAAAGAATGAAAAGATACAGATTTGCATCGACCACTATGATCTGAATGCCGCTTGCCCTAAAGACGAATTCTCTCTCCCGATCACGGACGTTATGATTGACAATATGTGTGATTTTAAGAGAATATATTCATGGATGGCTTTCAGGGTATAATCAAATAAAGATGTATCCTGAAGATTTAAAGCACACATCTTTCATGACACCATTGGGAGTATACTGATACACAGTAATGCCTTTTGGCTTAAAGAATGCTGGTGCGACATATCAACACACTATGAATGCGATCTTTCATGAGCATATATGCAAGGCTGTAGAATGCTATGTTGATGATATCGCCGTAAAAAGCTGCTATAAAGGCGATCATCTCGCATGCCTAAAAAGTGTATTCGACATCATTTGGGCTTACCAGTTGAAGATGAACCAAGCCAAGTCCTTCCTGGGGTTAGCCAATGGCAAATTCTTGGATTTGTCATTACATCCAAAGGAATTCATCTGGATTTGGAGAAGATCTGTATCATCTAAGAGATATAATCTCAAAGAAATCTTAAAGAACTCAGAGGCCTACTGGGATGATTAATATCTATCCGGAGATTTATATTGAATCTTTCAGGATGGTGCCAACCTTTCACCAAGTTAATGAAAAAGGGAGTCTCATTTGTCTGGGACAATGCTTGTCATGAAGCATTTGAAGAGATCAAGGAGTATCTCACACGCCCTCCTGTTCTGGTTGCTTCAGTATCAGGAAAACCTTTCCTGTTATATATTCGAGCGATGGATCATTCCTTGGGAGCTTTACTAGCTCAAAACAATGATCAAAATTATGAACATGCAATCTACTATTTAAACAGAACAATGATTGGGGCGTAGCACTGTTACAACCCAATCGAGAAGGAATGCTTAGCGTTAGTCTTCACAGTTCAGAAGATGCGACACTACTTTATGGGCAACACATTCACATCATCTCCAGAGTTAATCTCTTGTGATTGCTCATGACAAGACCATCTTTGCTGAATTGTAGATTAGCGGAATGGATCATATTGCTCTCATAATACGAGATGCAATTCATACCACAAAAGGCGATCAAAGGGCAAGTTATTGCAGATTTCCTGGCCGATCATCCAGTTCTAGAAACTTCAAAACTTTATGATAATCTCTCAGAAGAGATTTTAGAAGTTAACGTGATCAATGCCTCCTCAGAAGAACAAGTGTGATATCTATTCTTTGACAGAACATCAAGGACGAGTCTGAGGGAAATATCATCATGGTGTGGGGGTAGTACTTATCTCTCCACATAACTATGTGATCCCTCGTGCATTTCATTAACTGAGTTGTGTTCCAATAATGTCTCGAAATACAATGTTCTGTTGATCGGGATAACTTGCTGAAGAGATGGAGTCAAAAATCTCAAAGCATATGACGATTCAAACCTTATAGTCAACCAGGTTTGCGGGGAGTACAAAGTCTGACATGAAGACTTGGTGCCCTATCGCAACACGACCATTGTCATAGCAGGAAATTTGAAATTTTATATTGATCATGTACCACGACAAACAAAATGCGCATACAGATGCACTGACATCTCTCGCCGCTTCATTGGCCCTTTCAGCCAGAGCCACGGAGAGAGTACTTGTCTACAGTCATGATTTGTAATGTTGCAAATTCATCATTAAAGACAGTAGAACTCAAGATGAGACCTTCAAGTTAAAGAGATTCTTGAGACTTCGACAAGCCTCGAACCGGATTAGGAACATTGACTTCGTCGCATACTGATCCAAGGAGGCATGCTAACATTATCCCTTACGATGGACTACGTCTGATTGTGGCAATAGCCATGACCCAGGAAACTCATGCACATTAAAGCCTCCTCAATTATATTATATGCGATCATAACATGTATTGATGACTGTATGATTGAATACCACCTGATGATTACATTAGAGGCACAGGAGCGCTCAAAGAAGCTCATGACAGTGTGTGCGAAGCTCACCAACCGAACCTAAGCTCAGAGATTGGCTTAGAAAACTTGACATTATTGGCCGAAGATGATCCCTGATGCCATCGCCTATGCTAAGCGATGCTACGCCTGTCAGATCCACGGTGACTTTGTCCATCAAGCACCGAAATATCTTCATCCAACATCCTCCTCATGGCCATTCAAGATATGGGGAATCCATGTTATTAGACCATCACTCCTCCAACATCCAAAGGATCTCGCTCATCTTGGCCATAAAGATTACTTCTTTAAAGGGCAGAAGTTGTTCCCTGAAGGAAGTAAAGACACCAAACGTGATCAATTTATCAAGCATCACTGCTCTATTGCTTTGGTGTATGCCGACGAATCATCCACGATAATGGACTAATTCTTCAGCCAAGTATTTCAGAGTTTTTGTAATAAATTTAGAATTCAAAATGTGTTATCAATGGCATACAATCCAGTTGCTAATGGCCTTACAAAGGCTTTTAACAAAGACTATTGGAAAGCTTCTCAAGAAGTTTGTCTCGAAAAGTCAACGCGACTGGGAAGACAAATAAGTGAATACTTATGGGCTTACCGCACAACGGTGAGAACTCCGACAAAGGCCAGCCACCCATTTTCCTTGACGTACGGATATGAAGCTGTACTCCCACTAGAGATCCAGATCCCATCTCTGTGAGTTGCCTTGATAACCAAGATGGCAGACGAGGAGAAGCATCGACTGCGTCTCTAAGAGTTGGAAGCATTAGACGACAAACGTCTACAAGCCCAACAACAAATCGAGCTCTATCAAGCCTGAATTTTTAGAGCTTTCAATAAGAAAGTCAGAGAGTAGATTTTCAAGAAAGGTGACCTTGGCTTAGCTGTCAGAAGACTCATGGTTATGACACATAAGACGAAAGAAAAATTCTAGCTCAAATGGGAAAGACCATTTGTACTAGAGTCAGTCTACTTAATGGAGCATACTGCCTCATAACTTCCGGATGGTGACACACTCATAATACTAGTTAATGGCAGATTCTTGAAGAAGTACTATCCTTAACAGGACTCTTCTCATGATCAGGTTAACACTACATCTCTGATCAAAGTCTCACCCTGATCAATCAGATGCATTAGGGTTGGAGATCCAAGATGCTTGGAAGAGTGCCAAAGAAGAGCTTCCTCCTTCACAGATCGCATCACGGTCGATCAATGCCAAACCGACCGAACATTGTTGATATCATGATGCATGATGTTAATATTAAAGAGACAAAGTTAGAAACTTCAGTTTTAATTTTGTCACTTTGCTCATGATCAAGTTAACACTACACCTCTAATTAAAGCCTTACCTTGATCAATCAAATGAATTAGAGTTTGAGATCTAAAATGTTTAGAAGGACGCCAAAGAAGAGCTTATTCCTTCAATAGATCACTTCACGGTCGATCAATGCCAAGCCGACCGAACATTGGTTACACCATAATGAATGATGTAAAATTGATGAAAGGACAAAAGCAAAATGTCAAGTTTTAGCCTTGTCACTCTTCTCTAGTATATTTACGCACATCCAATGCCTACGGCGGCTAAAGGATAGAGAAAACTGTTCGCGTTTAAGCCTAACAGAAAATCTTCGACAACTCATCTTGCTGAGGGGAATAGCATGACTAGCCCAACTCAAATGGTAGTTGTAAAAGGCATAACAAATATGTTAATAGCTGAGGGTTTGATAAAAATCCTAAGGAACCTGATCCTACCTCCCTCAAAATCCCTTTACAATTCCTATCCATGGAATGGTAAAACTACCCAAAGCTGTAATTGTTTGCCAATGAAATAATTACAGATTAAACATGTTAAGTTAACATTATACCTTTAGCATGCCCCGATGTAAATAATATTATACCTCTAACAGCGACTTCCCCAATCTCGCTAGCAGATAAAAATTTCACTTATCAATTCTCTTCAATAGAATGACGAGTTCACAAAATTGTTCAAATCGTAAAAACTCTTGGTTAAGTTAAAAACTACACCTCTGACCAAAATTTCACTTGTCAATTCTCTTCAATAGAATGACGAGCCTACAAAATTACTCAAATCACAAGATTTCTCGGTCAAGCTAACACTACACGTCTGACTAAAATTGCTCATATACAATATGAATCCTTGTCAAGTTAACATTATATCTGTGACAGTGATTCTCTCGATTTCCTATCGAGAATGAGAAATTTGATGCTAAGTTTAAATATCACACCTCTAGCATCTATTTTCATTGTTAAGTTAAATACTACACCTATGACAATGATCTTCCCTTGAGCTTTCTCATCGAAGCCGAAATGTCAAATTCTAAGTTAATACACACCTATAGCATTCATCTCACTATCAAGTTAACACTAAACCTATGACAGTGATTTTCTCAGTTTTCTCAATGAAACGAGATCTCCTAAATACTAAGTTAATATCACACCATTAGCATTCACCTCCTTATCAAGTTAATATCACACATCTGACAATTTAATTTGCTTTCAATTGTAAATTCTAACCCTTCATATTAACATTACACCTCTGACAGTAAAATTTTTCATAAATTTCAAGTGGGTTTAACTCCACTTGTTATTCTCATCAATAGGATAGCAAATCCACAAAAATTGTTTAAATCACGAATTCAACTTCTAATGTCAAGTTAACATCACACCTCTGATAGTAACCTTTTCAAGTTTCTTGACGGAATTTTCAAATTTTGAGTTGCTATGTTAATCATCACCTCTAGCAATCAAGGCAATCGCTTTCATTTGTCTAATTTTTTAAAACACAAAAAGAAAGTTAAGACAAGACAAAGGCAAAATTATCATTTTTATTTATATCAAAATTAAAAAATGATACAGACACTCTTTTATTTAATAACATGGAGTGTTACAAAAAAGGAAAAAAGGAACAAGAAGTCATTCTTGCTCAGCGAGAGAATGTATTTGCTCCTTGAGATGTTGGATATCCCTTCAGCGTGCCTTTTCGACCGCAACCAGGGTTTAACTTGCAACTCTTCTTTTGACAAAAGTTCTTCACAGTGAGCTACATGTTTAAGAAACTCCTTAGTAGAAACTTGCTTCGTGATCGGATTGTTCTACATGCAAAACAGTAGTTACATTTCCTCTCCTCTTGAGAATAATGGTGTTCCTCGAGGTCAAAATGTAGTGAAACATTCTAATTCCACCAGACCAATTGTCATGAAAATCCTCCTCCCTCACGAGGCTATAATCCTTCACTTAATGGGAGATTTTATCACCACAAAGTCATCCAATAAGCATGGATTCTTTGTTATTGTCACTTCTTTGAAAAAGATTGGTAAAGAGAGGATCCGAGACTACACCGGTAATGTTCCATTTCCCGTTACCTTCAAATGCATCATGCTCTGTGTGATTGCTTTCTTGAATAAGATGGTGAAGGGAGGATCCGAGACCATACTGATCCCCCTCGCCCTCTTCGATACCATCTCCGAAGAGAAGCTCTGACTTTCTGAGTAGTTGCTGATTGAATGAACTTGTTGTTTCCTGTTTACTTCAATGAATGCATCAATCATCTTTCACAGGTTAACGGGGATAGTGGAGTCAACACTGTCAATATAGCTGAGGCCTACGAAAAGAGAAAACCCGGGTTAATTTTGCAAAGACGAAAACATGTCAAGTTATTGGAACTTGAGTGCAGGGCTCGACACATGGGACCACATCCAATGATTGAAACGCGAGGCTTACATTAAACCGCGTTTGAACTCTAGAATTAGAGAAATTTCCCAAGTCTGACACTCAAACGTGAACCTTATGATGAACGAGACCCACGTTTAAGATCTCGAAACACGTAGCTCGCTAGGCTCACGTCTGAGATCTCAAAACGTGAAACTCGCTAGGACACAAAAATCGCATCAACGAGATCGAAACTTAGAGATCACCAAATTCGCATTCTGTTCATTATTGCGAAAGTCACACATAGACTTGTGAATTTTGCACTGACTGTTTAACTTCAAAGGAAGTTTTGAAAACTCCAAAAAGAGTTAAGAGATAATGTCTCTTCATGCTCAGCAATGCCAAAAACGTCAAGAAGATGGTGTGTCTTGTTGTTTGCAACAATGGCGAAAGCTTCAAAAGAAAGTTAAGAGACAGTGTCTCTTCATGTTTAACAATAGTGAAAGCCATTTCGTACCTGAAAGAAAGAATCTTTTGAGGGGGGGTGCCATCATCAGGGTTGCGACAATAATGGCGCCAGAAGAAGAAGTGATGTTCTTTGACTTTGGAGTCATTTGACAGTAATGATCTTGAAGAAGATTATGAAAAGTATTAAAACTTTGGTTCTTTTGAAGACTCCAGAACTTTGAAAGTTCTTCAGATACACGCCTGAGGAAGAAGATAGTCAAAATGAATGACTGTTAAGAGGACCCTAAACCTTTTTATAGGCTCTCCAGTGGCCTAATTAATGTCGTGAACCTCAAAGCCCTTCTTAAAAGCCCCTTGATGACCTTAATTCGTGGCGCGAATCTCAAATCCATCTGAGCAAGACACGTGTCTAACACAATATTTGAGTTTATGGGACATTCACGCTCGAAAACTCTCAGCGACCCTTGGGTCCATAAGCCATACCCCAGTTCAGCTCATCAACGCGAGAACCGCATTCAGAAATCAAACGCGGACCAGCGAAATCCGCGTCGACTATTCAACTTTAATAGAAGTTTTGAAACTTCAAAAAGAAGTTAAGAGATAATGTCTCTTCGTGTTCTTAATGGCGAAAGTCATTCCACTCACCAAAAATGGGGGCTTCCTTAGAAGAAGAACCACCCTCAGTGGTTGACGTAGTGGTGGCGCTCAAAGAAGCAACAGTTTGCTTGGGTTTTGAAGCCATCTTGACGGTGAAATCTTTGAAGAAGATTGAAAAAGCTTGAAGCTTTACAGGTTTAGAAAAGCTCAAGAGCTTTGTTCAAACGCCGGTCTGAATGAAAATGATGAACAGTCAAAGTGAATTGACTGCTGAAAAGACCCGAGTCTTTTATAAGCCCTTCAGTGGCCGAGATACGCATCGTTTAACCTGAGCCAGACATGCATTCAATGTGGCACCCACATCCGCATCTGAAAGCATCCAACGCGGTCTTCGTATTTAAAAATCGCGTCTTTACATCAATTAAGAGTACGTCTCTACAGCAATTGAGAGCCGCATCTCAACAATAATTGAGAGTCGCGTCTCAGCTCCACTAAAGTTCGCATCTGCACTTGATCAACATGGCGGTCAGTCTATGAGAGCTGTGTTCTCTCACATAGAAGGGTATGTCCCTACTTCTGCAATCAGTTCAACAGTACACTGGTAAAAGTAATCGACAACTCTACCGGTTTAATAGTGTACCAACAAACAAACTAGAGCTCATAACAAGTGCTAGACTGAGTTTCTAAGACACTTGTGACGATCTTCTTTGGAGGCTTCAAACAGTCAACAATACACTACGAAGACCAGATTCCAGATAGGATAAAGCTCAGGTATTGTCAGTCCAATCATGAGAGCCCAAAATCAACTGAAGTCCAAAGTATTTAAAAATCCGTTCTAGTCAACCGCGAAGTGTCACTTTAACGTGAAGGTCGCGTTTCAACTAAAATGCAGATCTCGCGTCCAAAGAAAAAATAGACTTTAGACGCGGGTCTGAGAAAATTCGCGTCTCACGCAGGTCTGAGTAACTCTGCATCCCACGCGAGTCTAAGCAACTCCGTACTCGCTTCAAACGCGGGTCTGAGCAACTCCGCGTTCTAACTGAGATGTCCATATCTACAACAAGCAACGCGAGGTCCGCGTCCAGCGTGAGACTCGTGTTCTATTATAACTGATCCCTATTATCGGGTCAATTAGTTCCCCACGTAAAGGAAGTTAATCCCCGTAATGGAGGGATTTTAAGGGACAATAATACCTCTATGACTCCCTACAATAAGCCTGAAGAACTATAAAAAAGGGGGCCAGAGAAGAAGAAGAGGAGGAAAACTTTGGAGGATTGGGAGCTGAGAATTCTCAAGATGAAGCTTCTTATCTTTCCTCTTGCTTTTTCAGAGAGAGAGAAAAAGAGTAACCAGTGGACTCTAAATACTTAGTGTGCTAAAAATGAAGCTCCATCCTGATTAAATTTTGAGAGTGTCCTGAAGAGAAGCTTGACATTCAGCCGGTCAATGGAGAACAAGAATCACTCTCTAGCCACACGAGTAACCCAACCTAAACAAAGGGGAGATTCTGTAAAACCCAGTTATTAAAATCCTGATTTAATACTCTGATACTTGATTAATGAGATATACGGATTAATTGAGAGGATTATTGAATTAATCTCATGTAGAAATGATTTTTTTTTGATATTTTGTGGGAAATTTTTTTTGAGGTAAAATGAAATTGGATAAGTATAATTTTTGTGTATATAATTATTAGTACATCTATATATAGATACATGCCTATATATGAATGTATACAAATACATCAACAGGTAGTTGTATTTTTCCCCCATGTATACTAACCCACTAAATACACAAATATAAAATCCTAAATGATATAAGGTGGAATGAAATTAGGCAACTTGAGGATGAAAGAGAGGCCAAGTGGCATCTTAGGGTAATTTTATATCTTTATATTATGGATAAACATTGGGAATAATGGGGAAAAGAATTTCATTTTTTCTTTTCACACTAACTCTCGCTTTCTGTCATTTTTTTTCTCAATTACTCTTCAGATCCAGATCTGAGAAATAGAAATCCATAGTCCTTCCAAAATTTCCCTACAATTACATCAAAATTCCCAATTCAATTAAATTTCCAATTCTCAATAAATTTCTCATCAAATTTGTGTGGATTTTGATGTAATTTGTAGGGAAATTTTGGAAAGACTTTGGATTTCCATTTCTCAGATCTGGATCTGAAGACTGATGGAGAAAAAAAAAATGAAGAGAAAGAGAGAGTTGGTGTGAAAAGGAAAAAAAATGAAATCTTTCCCCATTATTCCCAATGTTTATCCATTAATATAAAGATATAAATTACCCTAAGATGCCACTTGAAGTCCTTCCAAAATTTCCCTACAAATTACATCAAAAAACAATTATATACACAAAATTATACTTATCCAATTTTATTTTATCTCAAAAAAAATTTCCCACAAAATATCCAAAAAAAATCATTTCTACATGAGATTAATTCAATAATCCTCTTAATTAATCCCGTATAATCTCATAATCAAGTATCAGAGTATTAAATCAGGATTTTAATAACGGGGGAGTTACAGAATCATACCTTCTTCCCTCTTTTGTAATCAAAATTGTTCCGTTGTAACTTTTTATCCACTCAAAAAAACTTTACATCGAGCCAACTTTTCTGACCAAACAAAAGCTACTGTGGCTGATTTTGATCTTCGACGAAGATGAGAAGAAGAAAGGTCTAAAGCTTTTTAAAGAAGGCTAAAAGCTTTTAGAACACGAAGGTTAAAAAAATTGTCAAAAAATTTGACTTCTGAAAGACCCGTGGTTTTTTTATAGACCACTGAATGGTTGAGATTCGCAGCGTGAATCTCGAAGCTCAGTTTTAGCTTGACATGTAGGCCATTTTCTGAGCGACAATCACTTTTTAAACACGTGACTCGCGTGAGGGTCGCGTTCGAAGTCAAAAACGCGACGGTCACGTCTCAAAGGAGAGCCTTATGTGAGGATCGCGTTCAAAGTCAAAAACGCGATGGTCACGTCTCAAAGAAGAGCCTTGCGTGAGGGTCACGTCTCCTCAAAGAACTTTGCATCTTCTAAAACGAAGGTCCCGTTTTGAAGTTTCCAACGTGACCATCGCATTTTAGATGAGAGTCTCGTTCGAAGCTGCAAATGTGAAAGTCGCATTTCAAATGCAAAACTCGCATGAGAGCCGCGTCATCTCAAATACTAGAATTGCGTTCACGTCCACCAAACACAAGAAATTTGCTGATTGAGATCTTGTTTTTGTAACAGTTTGACAGTACATTAGCAAAGAAGTCGACAACTCAACCGTTTCAACAGTACAGTGACAAGTAAACTAAAATTTAGAATAGTTTTAGAATGCGCTTCTAGGTACATTTCAAAGTTCAGCAATACACTTAAGACGACCCTCTATGGTACTTCAAAATAATTCAACAGTACACTCACTAAGACAAGAATCCCAACAGGATCAAGTTCATGATATTTCAAGAGTTTACCAATACAATCACGAAGGTCCAAGTCAACATAAAGTCCAAAGTATTTCGAAATCCGTCCCAGTCAACTGCGGAATTTCAAAGGAGGGGTTCTATAGACTTTCAAAAATTACTGAC
The DNA here is from genome assembly GCA_038442645.1 of Agave tequilana. Lineage (NCBI taxonomy): Eukaryota > Viridiplantae > Streptophyta > Magnoliopsida > Asparagales > Asparagaceae > Agave > Agave tequilana. The sequence goes on along the minus strand of JAVJIF010008153.1, from coordinate 3,440 downwards.
AACAATACCCTAAACGCAAGGCTCGCATTCCCTCACCAACATTATGTTTGGGTTTTGATCTCAAACATTAACCTCATACTCTCTGATAAACGCGGGAATCACGTTCACTCTTTGAATGCAACAGTCGCAGTTTAACTTCAACGCCAGTCTGCGAGCTCTGCATTCACTGCTAAACGTGAACTCCGCGTTTAATGCGAGATCCGCATTTCTGCTGTAACATTAGCTACAAAACTGGACAGTTACATTTCTCTCACTTAAGGAGGAATAAGTCCCCATTATGAAGAGTTTTAAGGGGTGAGTTACACCCAAAAATCCTCTATAATTAGGTATGATAAAGCTAAGGAAAAAGAGCGAAAAAGACAAGAGAAGACTCTTGATAAACTTGTGCTAAGACAATCAATTTATTTCGATCTCCTTGAGGTTTCCAGTGTTGTAGAAGATTCATATCTTATTCAGCGCTTTGACAAAGAGCTAAAAGTTTCAAACTTCAGATTTAGTTCGTCAACGGAGAACAATTCAATCTCTATCGCCGCAAAAAGAACCAACAACTAAATAAAGGGGAGATAAGTCCATTTTCTTCCCTCTTTTCTCATGGGTATTGACCCTTTTTTAATCCTCTTCTACATTAAAAGAAGATTTTGTACTTGTCAATTTTCCGAGAAACAACCGCATTAACATTTTTTCTTTTAAAATTTTAGTAAAGCTCTTTGCACATAAACCACTATACAACTTCAAACCCTTATAGTTTATGAATAAACCATGACCAATTGACCTATTTAAGATCAACACATTTTCTTGCAAATCTGAAAGGTTTACCGTTTTTTCTTTGAAAATTTAGTGAAGTTTTTTGCACATAAACCCCTATAAACAATTGCTTAAATATCATACTTGTGCCGCAAGTCTTTACTTTTAGAGATAGAGAGAGTGCGAGTTAACTTTTTATGATTAAGATTGAGCGTAAATGTTATCTGAAATACAATTTAAATATGTGGCTGCTATGACGTCTCCAAACCTGCTCCAATCACTGTTCTGCTGACGATACGGACTGCTCTTCCAACCTGCAGATGATGTTAACAGAGGGTTATCAGACTTTAATATTTCTTATTAAGGATCCCTGCAAATTCCAGTTGCTAGTCCATTGACTCTATTTTATTTCTTCTTCCTCTTTTTTTATGTCTTCATTTATGGCGGCTGCCATCCCCACGTCTAGCCGATGTGGGATTATTTGTTCGACCTAAATCCCAACAATCACTGCTTGAAGTTTCCGACCAAATGGCTCATTTATGTCAAGCATTTTGTGTGCCATGTAAAGCAGTAACTGTGCTCGAGTTCATATGCCAGATATTGGTGACTATCTCAAAGATAATTTACATGATTAAATTCCAATATTCCTGTTTTCTTTTGTATGGATCAGCTTCATGTCTTATTTCTCGCTATAAAAGTGTGATTACATAAGCTTGAAAGATTACAACAAAAAAGAATGGCCTGAGGTTGTGTGTTTTAAGGATGGTGAAGGTATTTGCAAGAAAAATGGCAAGCCTTTCAAATTTGCAAGAAAATGTGTTGATCTTATATGGATCAGTTGTATATGTGTTTATTTGCAAACTATTAAGAGTTTGAAGTATATGGGTTTATTTGTGAATAGATAAATAGAATTCTAGAATCTAGATCTTGAAGGAGACTATTTAACAGAGAATTATACTAGATCTTGCTCTTTCAATGGAAAATACTAGATCTTGCTTAAATTCTAAGCACACATTTCATAACTTTCAGCCATCATCTATCTAGAGTCAGTGATGTAGGATGAGATTAGATGAAGCCTATTCGACAGTAAAAAAAGCCATGATTGTGTTTTCATATGGGAATTAGTAGGTTCCCGGACAATAAATACTAATAAATAATCAAACAAGGCACAATAAACCACCATATTTCATGTGAAAAACCCTTCGGGAATAAAATTCAAAATCACAGGACAAACTCTTTTACTATTCAATAATTAAATAATTAGTACTTATCTAGAGAACTCGAGAATTCTATGAAAAATAGAGAGCTGTACCATTTTACCTCTATCATGAAAAAAGTCTAGAACTTGTTAGAGAACCAGTGTAGCACCGCTATCTGATTAACACTATGATTGAAACCAACTCAAAGAGTGCTACAAGATTCACTCTCTTTTTCTCTCTTCTATTTGTTTTTTTTTTTTTTTTTTTGTTTTGCTGAATTGTTTGGGGAGGCTATTGGGATTATCAAATTAGTAAGAGAGAGCTTATTTTATAGGCTTACAAATTAGCGTCGCATGTTCTCATTTGTTGACAAAGACAACAACTAAATGTGCATTATGTGTTTTCTGATGAAACACAAACACTATTGTTTGATCAACCACTAGGATGTCATCTAATCCCTTCTCTTAATCAATTTCACCTATCTTGATATTTAACTTGAGTTGGATTACCTTACAATATTGCTCTCCAGCCCACAGGAATAACAATAATAACTTTATGTAGAGTCCAAGCCCCTCACCATATATGTAAAAGTTTTGCTTCCCCTTTAGGTAGCACTTTATCATCATACCTGCTTCATTCTTATTCTTGTGATTTTCTCAGCTGCAACAATTATTCATCAAATATATTTTTAAAATCTAAACACATTAATATAAGGTATCATTGGATTACAAAAATACTTGATGAAAAAAGAATGGAGTGGATATGATAACAGAAACACTACCTAAGAAGCAGCAAAACTTCTGATGGCTGATACATAAATAGTTTATTGTTATTCTGGGCTGGAGGGGGAGATTGTAAGGTATCTGTCCAAGTTAAATACTAAGATTAGGTGAAATTGATTAGAAAAAAGGGATTAGATATCATCCTATTAGTTTGGTGAAATAATGATGTTTGTGTTCATCGCAAACACATAATGCATGCTTAGCTAAAATTGTTGACTTTATAACAAATGAGAATCATGTCATGCTAATTTGTAAGCTTATATAATAGTTCTACCTCTCATCCTTTGATTATCCCACGAGCCTCTCCAATAATTCAACATAAAAAGAGTGAATCTTATACAGTCCCCTAGTTTGGTTTCCATCATAGTGTTTGTCAGGATAGCAAAGCTATTCCGTTTCTCTAAGAGACTGGAGCTTCTTTTTCATGGTGGAGATAAATTGTATATCTTTCTATTTTATGTAAATTTTCTGAGTCCTCTGGATAAGACTTGGCAGAACACTATACTATTTATAGTAAAATTGCTTGGAAAACGTCTTGTGGTTTTTATTCTGAGAGTGTTTTTTCACGTAAAATATTTTTGTATTGTCTGTGACTTGTTAATTAATTTCTTTATTTAGATAGGCAAAAACTATTATTTTTCCCAACACTCCATGTCACAAAATCAGGTTTACTGTTTGCTCTGAAGGAACTCCTTTGTAGATAGGTTTTTTGGGT